>CM033405.1:8330827-8599967 GCA_019426215.1 Buddleja alternifolia
AGCTGTTTTGAAAATTGATAGATTTTTCTTAACTTTGAATAACAAATCTGCTTTTTCTAGGACATTTATGAATGTGCGCTTATGTGTGGTTAGCCCTTTTTTTAATGTTATGTGTATAGTTAATATGAATAAAACGGTCATGAATCGGAGCTTTCCACAATGAGTTATGAATTTTCTCGTGAAGAGCGCACAGCTGTTTGAAAATTGACAGATTTTTCTCTAACTTTGAATACAAATCTGCTTTTTTCTAGACATTTACTGAGTATGTGAGATATATGTGGGATAGCCCTATGTGGGTTTCATATGAATAAAACGGTTCATGAATCGGAGCTTTCCACAATGAGTTATGATTTTCTCGTGAAGACGCGCACAGCTGTTTTGAAAATTGACAGATTTTTCTCTAACTTTGAATACAAATCTGCTTTTTTCTAGACATTACTGAGTATGTGAGATATAGTGTGGATAGCCCTATGTGTCTAGTTTATATGAAATAAAACGGTTCATGAATCGGAGCTTTCCACAATGAGTTATGAATTTTCTCGTGAAGACGCGCACAGGTAATTGACAGATTTTTCTCTAACTTTGAATACAAATCTGCTTTTCTTAGACATCTACTGAGTATGTAAGATATATGTGTGGATAGCCCTATGTGTCTAGTTTCATATGAAGAAAACGGTTCATGAATCGGAGCTTTCCACAATGAGTTATGAATTTTCTCGTGAAGACGCGCACAGCTGTTTGAAAATTGACAGATTTTCTCTAACTTTGAATACAAATCTGCTTTTTTCTAGACATCTACTGAGTATGTGAGATATATGTGTGGATAGCCCTATGTGTCTAGTTTCATAGGAAGAAAACGGTTCATGAATCCGAGCTTTCTACAATTATTTATGAATTTTCTCGTGAAGACGCGCACAGCTTTCTGCACAACCGAGAAGCTCCAAAAACTTTATATCGTGATGCTTTAATTTATTTGTAGTTTTATGTGCTTTTGGATCCAATTGGTGATCAATATTTATAATATGATGCTTTATTTGTAGTTTTTATGTGATCTATGTGATCCAACTGGTGATCAATATTTGTAGTTGTTCCCCTGGAAATATGATGTTTTATGTGATCCAACTGGTGATCAATATTTTGTATCGTTTTGTGTTCGGTGTGGGTGAAAGATTAGAGTGTTGGGTTTGTTGTGGTTGAAATTGGTAGTATTTTTTGCGTCGTTTCCCTGTTGAGATTTTAGCGGATCGTAAGATTCGACTTCTGTTGGTTACAACCCACTGAGAAGATTAAGTCGAGAACTTGGTAGAAATATTTGCGTCGTTACTCTGCCGAATTTTTTATAGAATAATGCGAAATAAATTAAAAATAAATTTATTTAATTAATTAACTATCAACTGATGTTAAAATTATTTAATTTAATTAATTGAGAATTTAGATGGATCGAAGTTGGATTGTAGCGGATCGTATGTCGGAGCAATATGGGAAAGGGGTGAAAGAATTCATCGACTTTGCGGTTGAGCATGCATCGGATCCGACTAGGATTAGTTGTCCATGTTTACGTTGTTGTTTTGGAAAGAGAATTAGTCCACTGACTTGGAAGATCATTTGGTGTGTAATGGAATTGATAAAGCTACACACGATGGACAAGACACGGTGAAAGCAGTGCCACCTCAGCTGATTGGGTGATACATCATATCGATCAGTAGATTTTGACATGGATGATTATGAGCCTGATCGTTTGGAGGAGATGACCAATGTGATCGAGGAGGATTTGCGAAATTGTCCCAAGATGTTCGATAATTTGACAAGTGATTCAAAGCAAACCCCTGTATAGTGGTAGTAATTTCACAAGATTGAAAGCAGTCCTAAACCTCTACAAGTTAAAAGCTAACAATGGGTGGAGTGATAAGAGTTTCACAGACTTACTTGGTCTATTAAAAAGTATGTTACCCGATGATAATGTGTTACCTAATCGTACTTATGAGGCTAAGAAGATGTTAACTGCAATTGGCATGGGATATGAGAGGATACATGCTTGTTTCAATGATTGCATCTTGTTTAGAAAGGACTATGCATCATTGACGGTGTGTCCCAAATGTGGCACCTCACGGTACAAGAAGAATGGATCTGCTCCTGTCAAAACAGCATGGTATTTGCCCATAATACCTAGATTTAGACGCATGTACAGTAGTGAAGCGTTTGCCAAGGACTTGACATGGTATGCTGATAGAAGGCTTGAACAAGGGATTGAAGATAACAAGATTAGACATCCTTCAGATTCTCCTCAATGGAAAAAGATCGATAATGATTTCCCTGAATTTAGGGAAGAACCAAGAAATTACGCCTTGTATTGGCTACAGATGGAATGAACCCACATGGCTTGCAAAGTAGCTCACATAGTACATGGCCGGTGATTTTGATGATCTACAACCTACCCCTTCGCGATGCATGAAGCGAGAGCATATTATGATGCCTATACTAATTTCCGGGCCGAAACAACCTGGAAATGATATAGATGTCTACTTGGCCCCTTTAATTGAGGATTTGAAAGAGTTGTGGGAGACCGGTATTAAAGTGTATGATGGGTTTAGAAAAGAGAGCTTCAATCTTAGAGTTATGTTGTTTGGTACAATCAATGATTTTCCAGCAAGAGCTAATCTCGAGGGATATGGTGTACATGGGCAATGTGCATGCCCCATATGTGTCAAGAGTACAGATCAATATAGACTCCCACACTCTCAGAAATATGCATTCCAAGGGCATCGAAGATGGTTGAATCGAGAACATCGATATCGTCGGTGGAAGAAAGCTTTCAATGGGAGCATAGAAGAATGTCGAGCTCCTAAGTGTTTGACCGGTGAAGAGGTGTTTGAGAATGTAAAAGACTTGGATATCAAGTTCGGAAAGACTTTTGCAGGCGGCCTTGCAAAAACTGGGTGGAAAAAAAGGTCAATTTTTTTTGATTTGCCGTATTGGAAATCTTTACATGTTAGACATTTTCTTGATATAATGCATATTGAGAAAAATGTATTTGATAGTGTCATTGGTACTCTTCTAAATGTGCCCGGCAAGACAAAAGATGGAGTAAAGGCAAGGTTGGACTTAGTTGAAATGAAGATAAGAGGTAAATTGGCACCAACAATGAAGGGAAAACGTACTTATTTACCTCCAGCAGCTCACACGCTATCTAGAAAAGAAAAAATTGCATTATGTGAGTTTCTTTGTGGAGTGAAAGTTCCCGAAGGGTATTCTTCGAACATTAGCAGTCTTGTATCAATGAAGGACTTGAAGCTAAAGCATATGAAGACTCATGATTGTCATGTAATCATGGATCATTTGCTGCCAATTGCTTTACGGGCCATTCTGCCAAAAAAAGTGAGAGAAACGATAACTAGATTGTGTTTCTTCTTCAAAGCAATGTGGAGCAAGGTGTTTGATCCTGAACAATTGCCTGCACTTCAGAAACAACTTGTCCTCACTTTGTGTGAGCTTGAGATGTATTTCCCACCCGCGTTTTTTGATATAATGACTCACCTACCTATTCACTTGGTTAGAGAGACACAACTTTGTGGACCAGCTTTTATGAGATCTATGTATCCGGCTGAGCGTTATATGAAGGTATTGAAAGGCTATGTGAAAAATCGTAGCCGGCCGGAAGGTTGCATTGTTGAGCGGTACATAGTTGATGAAGCTATTACATTTTGCACAGAATATCTGAATGATTCTAATGTTGCAGAGCTTCAAAAGTCTCCTGTTGTGGGGGGAGGGGGAACAGAAGGAGAAAGCGTAATTGGAAAGCAATTAGTGAGTGTTCCTAGCACACAAAAGGATCAGGCACACCTATATGTGCTCCACAACACCGATGAGGTTGAGCCATATGTCGAAGAGCACAAGGACCAACTTAGGAGAATAAATTCAAGTAAAAATGAAAGTTGGATTTCAAGAGAACATAACAAGAGTTTTATCGATTGGTTCCGAAAGTGTATTCAAGAGAAACAAAATGAGAATTCACTTTCAGTTACAGATAAATTGGCACGGTTGTCGGTGGGCCCGGGCAGATTCGTATTTTGTCATTCGGGTTATCGTATAAATGGTGTCACATTTTATACAAAAGACCAAGATGAACGGAGTACAATGCAGAATAGTGGGGTGAGTCTTGTAGCTGAAGCAATGCATATCTCAAGTGCGAAAGATAATAGCCCTATCTATGCCACTTTACCATATTATGGGGTGATTGAACGTATATGGGAGTTGGATTACAGTTGGTTTCGGGTGCCTGTATTTGGGTGTAGGTGGGTTGACCATAAAATGGTGTCGATGATAGTGAAATAGGTTTTACTCGAGTAGACCTTGAAAAGGTGGGATACAAAGATGAACCTTTCATTTTGGCATCTCAAGCTAAACAAGTGTTTTTTGTCACCGATCCTGTCGATAAGAGGTGGTCCATTGTTTTATCGGCAAACAAAAATACTTGTATTGAGGATGATGGCCTATATAATGAAGATGATGGAGGAAATCCTATCTTAGGTGGTTCACAATCCACAAATAGTGACGGTGACTTGGATATCAGTGATGATGAATTGTATATGCGAGAAGATCACCAAGAAGGGATATGGATTAATCCTTCTGTTCGTCGGCGTACTAAACAAAATGGTCGTACTGAGGGATCACAAAATATTAGTAAACCAGCGACAAAAAGAAAACGATGAAAGGTATTTGAACTTATTTGATAATTATATGAGTAACTTATTTGAACTCTTTTGTTAAGTATGCAGTTAAAGTGTAAATTATATTGAACCAGCTTGTAATATTATATTAGTGAATGAGTTACACTAACTTCTGTATTTTTTTGCTTTTGTAGGTCGATACCGTATACCACCACAGTCACCCTCTCCTCCGCCACTACCACGACGACCACTACCAATGTAAGCTTATCAATATTTGGTTTTGTACTTTTTGATGTGATTTATATGATCCAACTGATTAATGATGTGATTAATGCATATATATTTATTTTCGTTTGTTGTTGAAATATTTGAATTTCACTTATGAAATCTTGTAGATGGATTCTGGAGGTGCTGCAAACCCAAGTGTTGAAAGTGAGATACGGAGAGGTATTACAGCAATGAAGAAAGTAATAAAGGCCAAAAGTAAAGGCATAAAGCTACAAGTTGGTTGGAACGATTATGGTCAACCAGTTGACCCAAATAAATCAACTTTTGTTGGTTACATTGGCGTGATAGCTCGTGACAGGGTCCCTATTACTATCAGTGATTGGCGCAGCGTCCCTGCAGCAATAAAATATGCCATTTGGAATGAAATAGCTGTAAGTTAGTTATTATATATTATGTTTTTAATTGGTAAATGTAGTTTTTTTTTCTCTAAATTAACATTTTTTATATACTTTGTTCTTTGTTTTTTATAGTTGGCCTTTGATATTGACGAAAGTAGACAGAAGTTCGTCTTAGCCGAGGCTGGGAAGCTAGCTCGAAACTACAGGAGCTACTTGACCAGAATCTGGGTAGAGGATGATGATGGGAACATTAATTCAAGCCCACCCGAAAAATATCGTATATCTCAAGAAGATTGGACAAAATTTGTAGAATTACGCCAAAGTGAAGCTTTTCAGGTAATTATTTTAATTTATGGTTTCATTTTAAATTATTTGAAACTATATACATTGACTAATGCCTTGATTATATAATGAACAGCAACTACGTAAGGACAATTCTGAAAGAGCAAAGGACCCTGAATATCCTTACAGGGCATCACGTCTTGGATATGCTCAAGTGGAGTATATTGAGGTACGTAGTTCGTTACAAGTTGTAATTCTAATCAAATTTCCTTACAAATTTTCTAATCAAATCTCCTTAATTACAAATTTTCTAATCAAATTTATTTCCTTACAAATTTTCTTATATAGAAGCATAAAAGAAAGGATGCTGGGTCAGATGTCACAGAGGTGACACGAGCACTAGTGTGGAGGGTTGCACATTCTGACAGCCAGAACAAGATTGATAATGTCAATGTTAAAAGAGTAGTGGAATCAATGGTGAGTTATTTGCAATTTTAGTTATATAGTGTGTTGTATGCTTTTTTAAAAATAATTTTAAAATAACAAATTTTTGTATTTTTTAAATGTATTATTACAGGAAAGCTTATCACAGGAGGGTAGCCACAGTGGACCCGAGAAGACCCGGAATGATATACTGGCTATAGCTCTTAAAAAGAAGGAGCATCCGGGTCGAGTTAGGGGTGTAGGCTTTGGGGTATCCCAAACAGATTACTTTTCGGATTCAAAGCCTTCAAAAATACGGTGATTGATAACTTGCAAGACACGGTTCAAATGCTCACTCAATCACTATTTGAATTGCGACGCGAGTTTGAGCAGCATAGGGCGTCTGGGTCGTCGCAGCAGCCACATACAGAAGAGGCGGTTTCTTTGAAAGATAGCTGCCCAGAAGTGAAAGACCTTCCTCAGGTAATTAATGAAAAGCATATTGTTTAGTGATAATGTAACTTACAATCCTATATTTCTGTATGATATACAACATTTTCTAATATAATGGTATATATATATATATATATGTAGGATGTGGTGCAGTGTCAATTAGCACTTTCTACACCGTGTTATCGTTTGGTGGCAAGAGGAACAATGTACAATCAACCAAAGGATAGAACATTGCATACATGTCCATTAGCCTCCCACCTCGTGAAAGTGTCGATTGACATTGCAATTGAAGATATTGCACCCTTACCAGTCCCTCTCGATGATGAAGGAGTGTTCACAGTATCTGAGGCTGTGGGATACATGGTTGCTTGGCCTAAGAGTCTTGTGATTGTCGGTGATGCATCGGTACGTAATTATTATTAATAGCTAGTCATTATTAAATTATAACAATTGTTTAATGTTAATAAATATACTTTCATTGATAACGCCCACGTTTTGTTTTCTTTTGCTTATAGTCTCTCGGAAAATCCAAAGCATCACTCGGAAAAAGCAAATCAGAGATGACGAAGCACTCACATGTCAAAAATACACCTCTAGTGGCCAACCCTCCTTCTCTAGTGGCCAACCCTCCTGCTCCACCCCCTAATTCACTTGCAATTCTTGAAAGGTTCTTTGGGATGATGGCTGCTGATAACACTATCCGGATAGACATACCCGAGGAAATCTTCAATATCCCCTTTCCAGAATATATTGGGCGGGAGGAGATCGGTGACTTTGTGCATAAAGAACAGATAGGAGCCTCTATCATTACTGCTTACATCAAGTAAGTTTTTAAATATTAATTAAGAAAAAGTAAGCTTTTAATTAAATTATTTTACTGCATTAATTTGAACTATGTTTATTTTTGTTACTCAAATTTATTTTATGCTCAATTGTAGGTGTTTGTGGGTTAATCACGTGGTCCCCGAACAAAAACAAAATAAATTCGGGTTCCTTAGCCCACATTCTATATCTGCGGCAGCAGGAATTACTCCCACGCAGCTTGTTGACAAATCGCAATATATAGCAAATACTATGATAGGTAGTGCACTGGAGGGGAAGTTGTTTCTTGCACCTTACAACTCCGGGTGAGCTACTAAAGACACATTGTTATTTTGTAAAATTTGTTACGTAGGCATAACTAATTTAAAATTTTTCTTTTGAATATGCTGATTAGGGGCCATTGGTTGTTGCTCGTGATTGATCCAATTAAAGAGATCGTTTATTATTTGGATTCTTTGCACGGTAATCCAAATAACCGACATGATATGAAAGATATGATCAATCAGTAAGTTTTATCATTCAATTAAATGTATCCATTATATTATATTTAATATTAAGTTTAAAGTATATATATTATAACTAGACTTCATATATATATATTGCTTGATATTGACATATTTCCTTGATTTTTGATGTTTTTAACAGCGCTGTCTTGATGTTTCGAGCAAATAAAAACAACCAAAAGATCAAAGCAAAAAACAAGGCCTGTACATGGAGTTGTATACAGGTTAGTTTAATTATATTATTTTAATTATAGTTTCAAGAAATTATTCGTATAAAAGTTATTTGTTCTAATACAATTTTGATTTGAATTTAATTTGTAGTGCCCCATTCAAATAAATGCCATAGATTGTGGGTTCTTCGTCATGAAATTCATGAAAGATATTATTAGACACGGAGAATCTATAATCCCACCGACGGTATGCATAATCCTAATTAATATTAATCAAATTCTAATGTCCCTTTTAAGTTATTAAACATTTTTGTTGGATTTTAATATTTGTCTTGCCGTACTTTGCTGATTGTCAGTACGCCACTTACACTATAGAGCAACTTGATGAAGCACGTTCTGAATTGGCACAATACATTTTTAAATGCGCTTTTGATATGCCGGCGGTGTAAGTTGAAAATTATTGTAAATTTTTATTTGATTTAAAAGCAGTGATTAGTTTATATTGGTTTATTGTAAACTCGTTATTATTTGTAATTATTAGAGATTATTATTTGGTGAATGAAATTAATTTTGGATTTGAATTTGTTGTTTCTGTTGAGCAATTGGTTTGTTTTATGTGTTATTGATGAGTTGAATTTTGAGCCTAGCTGAAATTATAACAGAAAAAAATAAAAAAATAAAAAATCACGTTACAGCGGTTCGTTTCTGAACCGCTGTAACAGTGAACACTGTTACAGCGGTTCATCAACGAACCGCTGTAACAGTGTTCACTGTTACAGCGGTTCAGAAACGAACCGCTGTAACAGTGTTCACTGTTACAGCGGTTCAGAAACGAACCGCTGTAACAGGGTTCACTGTTACAGCGGTTCATCAACGAACCGCTGTAACAGTGTTCACTGTTACAGCGGTTCAGAAACGAACCGCTGTAACAGGCTACGGTTTTTACAGTTAATTTTTATTTTTATTTACCTATTACAGCGGTTCGTTATTGAACCGCTGTAATAGGGCTCATTTTACAGCGGTTTTTAACCGCTGTAATAGTAAACATACCAATTACAGCGATACGTATTACAGCGGTTAAAACCGCTGTAATAGTGGAAAAAAAACCGCTGTAACAGACCTCTTCTGTACTAGTGTGAGGAAGCGCCTGCTGAGACATCTGAAGCGTTCAAGTCTGCAGATACCAGTATTCCTGACGCTCCTGAACATGCTACCATTGATAGTGCTGAAGATCCTTCCCTGGATATTCGAGGTACTGTTTTTGATCCAGCCTATCAAGTTCCTTTTGACTCTCTCAAACACTCATCACGGTTCAAGCGACCAGCTCCTCAAGCGGTTCAATCAGATGAGAGTCAAGCCTTCGGTCCCCTGCTTAAATCTGTTTTGGAGATAATTAGCGCTCAAGCTACTCAGAGTGAAGAATCTCTCCATTGGATTAAGGAAGACCTGGCAAAGATTGAAACTCACGTAATGAGCGCTCAGATTACTCATATGCGTAGTTCAGCTCAAGCGGCAGTTGGTGAGTGCAAACAAGACTTTCAAGAAATGCAGGATGCTGCCCACGCAACCCAACTTGCCATGAAAGAAGAACTTGAAAAGCGCCTTGCAACCCTTGAGATCTCTGTGAATGACGCCACCAGCGCTAAGCTTCTTGTTATGCAGGAACGCTTCGACAAGCGTCTGGATGACATCACAGATTCCTTATCTCAGATTGCTCATCAGGTAAGTGTACTCACAAACCACTTCTTAAAATCTGATGATGGCAATAAGGGGGAAGAGAAGAAGAAAGGAGAAAAGCGGAAAGCGTCCAGTTCAAAAGTTGAAGATCCTCCGTCTCCTAAGCGTCAAGTGCCTCCTTCTCAGTCTGCGCTTAATCTCCCGTCTTGGATAACTGCTCTGAAACAAAGTTCATCCGGAGCGCCCAGTAGTACGCTAAGGGAACCTCCTAGAGCGTTATATCCAAACCTACCAATTCCTACAAGAGCACTGCTTGAACAGTTTGACATTCCTCTTCAGAGAACATCCATTTCAGAACCTACAGATCCACAGATCTTAGCTGAAGAAAGGAAGATGACTGATTTTAGCCAAGCTTTTCGAATCTGCCTAAGGTACATTGGTATCGACCCAACTGACTGGGATAATCATTTTACAATATTCAAGAAGAGACAACAAGAAGAAAACAAGCTTATCATCAACAAAGATCATGAAGCAATGATGATCTTGGAAGACAATCTGACTGAAGCTATCCGAGCTGAAATGCCCAAGCGATACAGAGTTAGACCAAGTCATTAAAGCTTTCTGATTTTACATTATCTATATTCTTGTCTCTTATATCTTTAAATATTCAGCTGTAAAAATGCTTGTAATTCTCGATAAATATGAAATGCATTTTTCTCTTGCTGAAACATCTCGTTGAAGCGTAACTAACTTTAACTAACGTCTACTGATCAAAGCTAACTTTTACTTTTGGCTGTCTAACTCTTGAACTATAAAAGAGTAAGTATTGCCATCATCAAAAAGGGGGAAATTGTTAGGAATTTCATGTTAGAAGTTTTGATGATGACAATTAAGTTTTTGTTAGACCCCAAAAAAAGTTGTAAGTTTATTTTCGTAGAAAACTTGTATAGGCTTTGAAGCGTTAGACTTGTAATAGATTTATTAGGCTTTGTTATCTTACTTTAGAGTGTTAGGCAAAATAGTCTTAGGCTGAGCGTCTGATGATTTCTGAGTGAGTTTATCAGTGGTAAAGTTCGAAGACTCAAGCGCCTGATCTCAGAAGATAGATACAGTCTCTAAGCGTCCACTTTGGCCAGCTATATCAAGCGTTACCTTATGGGACAGAAGTGATTTCACCTGAATTTACTTCTAAGTCCAGAAGGAGTTTAATGCAAATATTCTCAAAGCATTAAATACCAACGGGTATTAATTTCAAATGCATTAAATGTTGATAAGAGCATTTAATATGATAAGTAATGTCAGACGTACGGAGAAGCCACCCTATTGGACTGTCAACTATCTCAGACTGCAGCACCAACTTTCGTGCAGCAGATTTTCAGGAAAAAGGACAAAAGCTGTTCACTCGCGAAAGTGAGAGACACGCGCCAGTGCATGTGTCAAACGGACACTTTCTCCAAGAATACCTATAAATAGGACTTCAACAACAAACAAAAAAAATATGCAAGAACAATTTTATCAAGCCAAATTGCTGTTGCATTAAAATCTCATTCCTTAAACTCTCAGAAAAGCCAAAAAATTCAAGAAACATCCTACTTGCTTTTCTTATATTCCTGAGACAGTCAACAAATATCTCAAACATTCTTTTGAAGAAACCAGATTCCTACTGAGATATTACCAAGTTGTTTGAACTTCATCAAAATCAAACAAACCTTTTAGAAAATCCCATCCAAGCCTCGCGATCTGTGTGAAGTCGAAGTTGGATACTTGCATCATTTCTGGGTGAAAGAAGCAAGAGGGTTGAAGTGATTTGAAGCAGAAATCTGTGTGATCAAGGAGCTCAAGTCATCGACATCCATCTCTCCCTAATTTGTAGAAGATTCTGTGTAATTCTTTGAGAATCATTTTAGTGGATTGCCTCCAAGTGCAAAGGAGAAGAAGGACGTAGTTGGGATTACACCACCCAACGAACCTTACAAATATTGTGTTATTTACTTTTCAGTCATTTCATTCATCTATCATATCATTGCATAAGTAAAACACAATCAAAAGCTAAGCAACTAAGAAACATCTTGTGACGCTAAAACTTTCAAAGAGAAGACTCCAAAATCATTCCGCTGTGCTAACCCTGATTAAAAGAACTGAACGCTTAACCTACAAGGTCAAAGTATTCAATTCCTGAAGTCTAAGTTAACTTTATAAAACAGTCTTCATTAGACGCTTCACAAAGTCTCAAATATCTTATGTGAACGCTAAAGTGAAGCGTTAGACACTTCAAGCGCCTATCATTTCAAGCGTCCAAATACGTTTAATACGAAATCTTTTTGAAGTCGAAAAAGACTTAAGGGTCTATTCAACCCCCCCCCCCCTTTTAGACCCTTTCGTATGCCACTTGGGACCAACAATATATATATATATATATACACACACGCCCATTTTGGCGTGTAGGTGTAGGTGTGTGAGTTTGACTTATGTTGGACTCTCACTCTCTATATATGTGTATTGATATTGTATTCTTAAATTTAAGCAATTCATTTTATACAATTTTGATTGTGAAAATTCTCTCCATCCTTTTCTCTTCCACCTCTTTCACATCTAATTCTTCCAACTCATGTATTGAGTACGAAGAACACCAAAAAATATTTCTATAACTTTCTCATAAGCCAAAACTCGATATTCTCTTAGCTAGCACTGGTGGAGATAATCGAGGGCACGAGCAAAGCTGTGGATAAACTTAGAGGCGCGACACTTGGGGCGCTAGGGCAAATCCAACCCGGAGAGGTGTAGCAGGGAGTAGCTTAAAAAGACAATGTTGTTTTAAGTTTTTCAAGAGGTAAACACGAGAAAACTCATCTTTAGGATAGTTTTTGAATCCGATGGTACCATGTATACTTAGCCCTAATTTGGGGATGCCGTATTTTTTTTAAATATCCATGTCTTCCACTGCATCGGCGTCCCTAGGGTTGTACCGATTCCAACATTAATTTGTCCATCTAATGATAAATTACCAAAATACCTCTTCAAGTACACAAAGTAATTTCCCGCTTATTCCTCGTAGCACGACTCTCTATATTAATCACGGTTAGCAATGATGACATTAAAGGATGTGGGTGACACCTAGTCAGCTACGTGGCCCTACATCATAACCCAATTGAGTACAAAATGATTGTGTCATTTACAAGCCTCTAAATCATGATTGCCATATGAGTATAAGCACTTCACTGACGTAACTCGATTAGGTGAGAACATGGAACATGTCAAACTCACAAGACTCGATACTATGAAATAAATCATAGTAAGATGAAACTATCGAACTACCCTCCACGTCTTACACGAGTTATCAACTTTGTCCAAATACTAATTATTTTATTTACCTATGATCGCATAAGATACTTTCTCGTTTATTGTCGAGACATTGAATCCCTTCTTGGTAGTCACCTCACAATTATTACTTACCCATTGGGATAGAACTTCGAGGTCGACCCCACTAAGGGGTGAATTGATCCTAACTACTCTAGTTACATATCCAATATCACAAGCACATTGTGATCGTGAATCTTTAGTTCTATGGCTCACACATACTATCATGAGCAGTAATCCAATCATTGAGAGCCACTGAGTAAATACCTATCTGATCGGATTACTACAAGTTGTGTTCGAATACACTAATCCTATTAATGTAGTTATGACACAAACTCCCACTATCTCATAGTGTTCAACTGACACTTCTTGTCAGAGTATGCGCTATACAAGTTCATATGAATCTTAATGCCCAATTAAGATTCTTCGACCTATGAACCTTATAAGTGTTTCAAGTACCAAACTTTTCCAGTGCCCATCTCCTTATCTCATAAGGAGTGGAACGTTTATCTTGATATACATGGACTATATATTTATTTATTAATTATTAATTCCATAAAGATTCACATGAACAAAGGGTGAAAGCCTTTCTATAAATAGATAAAAGTTCATACAATATGAAAGAGTGAACTATACAATATAACTTCATGTTAGCATCAAGGTCACACAACTAACAGTTAGGTCTAATTCGCCCTTAGTAAGACCAACCTCAAAGTGTGATCCCGATGGGAAAGTAGCAATTGTGGTGGATGATTGCTAGAAGGGATTCACTCTCCCGGAAGTAACTGAGAAAGTATCATATGCGATTGTAGGTAAATGATATTCGTTAGAGACACAAAGGACAGTTGTGTAATCTCATGTTACTATGATTCTTAGCATGATATTGAGTTTAGTGAGTTTGATAGATGCCACGACACTCACTCGATCGAGATACATGAGTGAATGGCTCATATGGAAATCATAAGCAAGATGTTCGTACTAACATAGTCATTTTCGTATTCAGTTGGACTACGGTATGGGGCTACGGACTAGCTAGGTATCACTCACATTCTTTGGTATCCTCCCATTGCCAATGGAGACGAGTCTAGAGAGTCTCGCTAAAAGGAATACGTGGAAAACCTTGATTTTGTATTTTGAGGGCAAATTGGTAGTTTGCATTTCATAGGACGAATTAATTAATTGGATATATTAATTTAATTAATTTTTTAAGTTGGATTAAACATATATAATTAAATTAATTATGCTAAGTTGACTAGATCAACTATGTCATGTTGGACATGTGACTAGGGCAAGAGTTAGGAGACTTTTATTTAAATAGTCTCTTAACTCAAACCATAAGACATACTAATAATCATTAGTCTCCAAAGCACAAAAAAAAAAAAAAATTTCTCCCTCTTTACACTCTCTAGAAGCCACCACCAAGGAAGAAGGAGAAGGTTTTCTGGTGCTCATTCTGGCGTGATAATCTAGAGAAAAGGGGTGAGGCTCATGGCTTGATAAGAAAAATCAACCACTTCGCGACAAAGGTTGTTTTTCTCTTCATTAGTTTAGATTAATTGAAACGACAAAACCATTAATTGATGCTTGGGTTGGAAATAATTTTAATGTTTGATTCTACTTTGTTCTTTGTATGTCAATTCCCAATAGTATCATCAAATCCAAATTAGTTGGTTTTGCAGTTTTAATCTTGTTTTAGTTTTTGTTTTTGTGTGGATGTATGTATTGCATAAATCTGAAAAATTATTAGATAATTGCATTGTTTTAGGCTTGAAAATTATTGGAGTAATTTGGATTAGATTGGAAGAGAAAAATGGGGTTTGGATAGCTATCGGCGCGTGAGGCAAATGCAGGATTGTACAAAGCAATCCGCCTCGCTCAATCGCAACTGTGTCCAGTCTGCCCGACGGATTGCATTAGACTGGTGCAGTCTGTTCGACTGCCCAAGCAATCCCCTGGGCAGACTGCTCATGTAGCCCAATGAATAGCCATGCAGTTCACTGGGCGGACTGCATGAGTAATCCAAAGTCTATTGTGCAGTCCACTGGGAGGACTACATAGTGGGTTGGGCGACCCGCCCACCCCAAGGGCGGATCAAGTCATTTTTGTGCAAAATGGGCCTTATAATGTAATTTTGATTTATTTTTTCTTGAATTTGGGTGGGCAAATGGGTTTGTGGCTTGGCTTTGAAAATTAATTTTGAAATAAAATTACAAGGGAATTTTAAAGTCTCAAAATTAATAAATTAAAACCAGATTTTAATTTATTAATAGATCAGCATAATTACTTAAACATTTCTAATTCATGCTTTGATGTATTCTATATATGTATGTGTATGAGCGATACCTTCCATGGGTATAGGGATATCTTTTATTTTATAAGGGTTGTATCGGCTGGTTTAAGACTCCCAACTGGCATCTTTAAATTTTCTTGGAATTTTGTATAGGACTTTCTTTGTAAATATTAGAGTTAGACCCAGGGGAGCTTGGTGGGACCAATGTTGCAATCCTGGAGTTTGGAGACTGAAGTTATGTTTTTTATATATGAAAACTCTTTGTGTAATAGATAGGTCCTCTTTTTTCATTGGCCCATTGGCTTGGTATAATCTAAAAGTCCATGGTTGTAAGTGTTGATAAAATATGTAGGATTTTCTGTGCTTTAATCCATGTATGTGAGTAAATAAATTAATGTGCAAAGTGAGGCTTTAATTTCAAACCCTCAAATTCTCCCAACTTAAATACCGAGTTAGTAAAGAAATTTCATGTCATGGCTCTCCATCAAACTTAGGAAAATTGAAATTATATTGGTGTAAGGCATTGTCCCAGTAATGAGTCACCAACGAGCCGAGCCAACTCGAAAATAGCTTGACTTGAGCTCGAGAAAACTTGAGCTCGTGCCCAGCCTAATGACCCGAGCTTTTTTGCCGAGTTGAGCTCTAGCCAGAAAATGCATGTTGGAAGGCTCGCGAGCTTGAATAAAAAATATTATTTTATTTAGTTATTTATATATATAATATAATATTTAATCATTTATTAATATATATAAATTTATATAATATAATATTTTATAATATATTTAATATTTATCATGATTGTATTTAATAATATATATCAATATAAAATTAATAAATATATATTAATAAGAAAATTAATTTTTTATCTTTTTTTTTTGGAACTCGAGCTCGAGCTCGACTCGACAAAACTTTGGGCAGGCTCAACTCGTGGGCAACCCTAGTCCCAGTACGTAGGGGTTAGTCATTTGAATATAATTTTAATTTTTCTTAGTGCATAGATGTCATCAATCGAAGCAAATTCCACCGCATATATCATTAAAGGGTTGCAAGGTGGAATTCAATTGTTTGATAAGAGTTGGTGGGTCGTACTCAAATAGATCACAACCTACATATTGTAAAAGGATTGAGGTTTAGTAATCTATGAGCAAAACGAAAGATTGGACCACCTATTAGATGAGTTGGCATGCTAATTCATATGAGCCTAGTGAACTATACATGGTTACAGGGTTCACTTCACTAGACTTAATAAAGAACTTAATTACTCACTACAAACTTTGTCCAACAAATTTTTTGAAATCCACAGAGGAAGTGTAGCTTTACAAAAAATATAGTGGGAGTCAAGTTCAATATAATGTCCAAAATTTAACTTATGTATAATAATACAATTGAACTAATATAATCTGGTTTTATTTTATGCAATTATTTTATCTCTCTCAAACAAAATGTTAATAACCCGTTATTTGTACTACTCAAGAAGAATGTCCTTGATGGACTAAACTTCGTCTATTGGCTCAAAAACTTAAGAATAGTCCTCAATTTAAAGTCATCGGGCTACGTGTTTGAGACAAACATTCTTCCTGCCTCAGCAGCAGATGCTGAAGAGGAACTATGTGATACCCATTCGATCTAGGTTAAAGATGACATTTGAGTGTGAGCTATATGTTAAGAGTCCATGAACAATGATCTGCAGTGCTCCCATGAAAAGAAGGAAAGCATTAAAGTTGTATTGTTGCACTTGAAGGAGCTTTATGGAGAGCACAGAAGAACTGCTCGGTATGAGATATTGAGGGATCTCTTTAGGGACAGAATGGGATAAGATGAGAATGAGGAGAGCACATTGTAAAGATGATCTCCATGTTCGAGAGATTGGCGGCTCTCGTCTCACCTTTCCACCTTCAGACTAATCTCAATTTGTAGCCTATTCCAGGCTCATTCTCAATAATTTATTGTAAACTTCAAACATGAACGAGATTGAGTGTATATTGGCTAGACTGATGAATAATTTCATGAACGCTCAGGGACAAATGAAGCCCAAGGGGAATGGGGTTGCTTTAACCATTTCTACTGTTCAGCCCTTAAACCCCAAGAAGAAGAAAATGCCAAAAAGCAACATGAAGTGTTTAAGTCAACATGTTGTGTAGGGAAAGGCAAGGCCCCAATGTTCACACATGAAAATGCCCGAAAAAATTCGGACAAATGCCTCCATTACGATGAGAACAGACATTTGAAGTATAATTGTCCAAAGTTGAAAGCTGACGGTGCTTCAGATATAGAACTTTATGTTTTAGAAACTAACTGTTCTATGACCATTTTCTCTACTTACGGCACTATAAATTTTTAAGCTAGTGCTCACATTTATATTTTGAACCTGGATCTAGAAAGAAGTAGAATGTTGGGGAGCGAGAAGTGATGATCAATGTAGGAAGCGGATACAGTGTTGCTGCTACCCACATTAGATCCTCTTATATTTGTTTGTTTTCTTGACATGTCATTTCTTTAGACATTTCCCTTAATTTGTTTAATGGGCTTAAGAATATTGTTTTGACTCCTGTTTTGGTAAATGGTTCATTTCATATTTATTAAGGAATAAATGTGTTGGCAATGCATTTACTTAATGATTTATACTACTTGAATATCCAAAATGAATGCAATGTGAACAATATGACTAGAAAATGTGGTATGTCTCATGCAAACCAAAAAACTCCTATGGCACCTTAGATTTGGTCATCTCGGGGTGCACAAGATTCATGAATTGGAGAAAGCTGAGATTATAGGTATATTAGGATCGGATTCCTATCCAACCTGTGAGTCTTGTCTCATGGGTAGAATGACAAGATCTCCCTTCACCGGTCATTTTGAAAGAGCCAATACATGCTGACGTCTACAGGACATTTAGTAAAATAGCTCGTGCACTATTTCTTAACCTTCACCAATGATCACTCTAGGTATGGATATTTGTACTTTTAAGTACAAGTTTGAATCTGTTGAAAGGTTTAAAGAATTCAAGACTTTGGTGAAAAATCAAATCGGACATTGTATAACAACACTACAATAGGATCGTGGTGGAGAATGTATGAACACCGAGTTTGACCTGTTTTTAAGAGAACAATACATAGTCTCACAGCTCACACCTCCAACCACTCCACAGGTCAATGGGGTAGCATAGTGTTGGAACCCAACTCTATTGGACAAGGTTTATTCCATGCTCAGCTACATAGACTTACTCATTCGCAGCCAAAGAAGATGAACGATTCGTGTGAGACACGAAGAGTAGTTCTGTAATCTCATGTTACTATGATTCCTGATATAGTATCGAGTTATATGAGTTTGATAGATGCCACAAAGCTCACTCGATCGGGGTGCATGAGTGGAGGGATTATACTCATACGGAAATCATAATTAAGAGGTTCGTAATGACATAATCATTTTGTACTATGTTGCCCTACTATGTGGGATCACGGGGCTGGTTAGGTGTTACCTACATCATTTGGTATCCTCACATTGTCAATTGAGACGAGTCTAGAGAGTCGCGCTAAAAGGAATACGTGAAAAACCTTGATTTTGTATGTGGAGGACAAATTAATAATTTATATTTCGTATGATGAATTAATTAATTGGGTATATTAATTTAATTAATTATTTAAGAGAATTAAATATGTAATTAAATTAACTATGTTAAGTTGACTAGGTCAATTTAGCCATGTTGGGCGCGAGACTAGGGCAAGAGTCAGGAGACTTTTATTTAAATATTATCTTAACTCAATCTCCAAGACATACTAATTATCATTAGCATTCAAATCACAAAAAAGAAAATCCTCTCCCTCTCTACTCTCTCAGGCCGCCGCAACCAAACAAAAGAAGGAAGAGGTTTTCCGGCGTTCATTCCTGAGTGATAATCTAGAGGCAAGGGTCGATGCTCGTTGCTTGATAAGAAAAATCAACCACTTCGCAACAAATGTTATTTTTATCTTCATTAGTTTAGATTAATTAAAATGACAAGACCATGAATTGATGCTTGTGTTGGGGATACTTTTATGTTTGATTCTGCTGCGTTTTTGTACATCAACTCCATAAACGGCATTGGAGATAGAATGACCTCTTCAAGGTCTTAAGTGTCTTGCGATCACTTGGCCTATATAAGAATGACCTCCTCGGGGTCATAACTAACTCCCTTAAAGTCTAGAACAAGTCGGGTCTAGAGATTATGAATGACTTCCTTGATGTTATACAACAAAGCCTCTGGATGTTCCAAGGTGATCCCCTTGAAGCTAAGAATTTAAGTACTAGTAGTACTAATAATAATAATAATGATAATACCGCGTCATGATACAGATGATTGAGGTTACACACGAAAAATATTTATTCTCTTTTTACAATTTTCAAATTCTTTTTTAGTTTTCTATAATATACTTTTTTTATTGTAGGTATGTATTTCTTAAGGCTGTAGCTAATCTCCCGTGAATTTATTGTATGAAGTTTTCTGGAACACTTTCAAACTTGTAATTCAGTTTACGCTAGACAATTTTTATTTACATTGTTGGTGATTTTTGTTATAAAAAAGAAAATTAATATTGATATTAAATTAGTGGTGGAAACTGGGATTTGAATAATAGTTTGATGTGGAATAAATTGTTTGCAGTGCTTGCAATGCACATAGAATATTATGGAATAATATATGCTAGATCAAGTTAATGGTCTTAGTATCTATCTCTCTTACAGTAAAGTGTATTTTGAGCGGTCCCCACACATTTGTGTTAAAAAGTTAGATAAACACTCGAGCCATTAGACTCGATCAAGAATAGAATTACCCAAAATATTACTAAATTTTTTTGTTTCAATCTTTCACATAATATATATATATATACACACACACATATATATACACCCTCTCTTATTTAATTTAAAAACATATCTATATCACTATTTATTTTAGGGTAAAACGCATTTGCAAGACCAACCTATATCGGCTGGAACAATTTGGTACATAATCTATTATTTTTTATACTCGAATACTCAACCTTTGTAAATTATGACAAGTAAGTTCATTGAAATAATAATTTGAAATATTCCCTCCGAAAAGTTTATCACGTACTTTAGGCATGACTTGAGTGTATACCAAAATATACATATCGTACAATGTATAGATAGTCGGTGCATAAAATGACATAGGATAGAGTGCAAAATGCATATATCATGCAATACAGTATATGCGGTCAAATGCACAATCTAGGTTATGCCCAAAGCACGTGACATGCTTTTTCATGTTTTTTGGAGGGAATATTCCAAATTATTCATCTGATAGACTTATTTGTCATAATTTATAAAGGTTGGGGACTCGAATGTAAAAGTGAATAGATTATTTACCAAAGTGATTCGGCATGGCGACATAGATTATGGTGGAAAATGCTTTTTACCCTTTATTTTATATGCTTATTCAATTTTGGCATTTTTCTCTATGATAGTGTGGCAACCGATGGGTTAATTGAGAAACTTTTTATGCTTAGAAGGAACAGGCTCAAAGAAATAGTAAAGAAACTTTTGTCTGTTTAACTGAGTATATTAAACGAATGATTGGTGCAAACTTGAAATTTCACCTCTATGTACTGCTTTTACGATCCGTGGTTAGAAGCGAAAGAGACTTTTCTTTCTTTTGTAGTACTTTTACTTTTGCGAACAATAACTTGAAGGAAATAAGACTTTATGTCTTACAAAGTATATGGTACATACGAAGACAATGATTTCGAAAGTATCTCACAATACATTTTATGTATTCAAGACAATCGAATATTTAAGAGTTACTTAATCACACTATTGAGATAATATTTTGATATTAAAATAGTATTAAATTGTTTCAAATAGCAAAAATCGGACCAACCCAACTTGACCGCAGCAAAGTGCAAGTTTTACTAATTTGCGAGTCGGACTTGGGTTCAGGCATTTAAAAACCTCAAACGTCGAGTTGGCTAAAACATTAACAAAACTCACTCAATCCACACCGCGTACACCCCCAGATCATACTCAAACAACTGTATTTTTCGGGTTGTAGGGTCATCAATTCATGAATCAACTCGACCAAATCCGTATAAAACAAACGGATCCATTGATGGCAATATTTCCAATGTTAAAGGGATATGTTGGTAATTTGATGGTTATGTTGGTAATTTGATGGTTATGCCTAAATTAGGCATATCAACATTATTAATAATTGCTTACCAACTACCACGTATCGATTCCACTTTCCACAAAGAAAATCATATTGCTACAAGATTTCATAAAATCTGGATCTAGGTTAGGTCTACTAACAAATCTCAACCACTGCATTCTTGAAAATGACTCAACATCCTCTCCCACCTTCTAAATTCAATTCACAAACCGGATTCATTACAAACCACTTAACATTACGATGTGAACAAAATGGTATCGATATGAATAAGGCATTCGGGCTCGACGATGGAGGCATCGCTCGGGCTTAAACACGGAGGCATCGCTCGGGCTTGATAATGGCTCAAGTTTGAACACAATCTGGCCTTAGTATCTTGATATACATATTTAGGATAATTAGCAGATTGTATCCTCGAATTGTTACCTCCTGGCATAATGCACCCTTAAATTGCATTTGCGGCATTTGCATGCTGGTATTAGATATAGCTTGGCATTTTGCATCCTGAAGCAAATTTACACTATTATGAATAGCCAAATTAACGAGTTAACTCACTTGTTGGATGATGAAAATGTCAATTTCATCCTCTACCTTCTTCAGCTTCACTATAACAAAATCCTGCCATGATAAAAGAACATTAATTCATGCAGAATTCAATCCTACTGCACAGTTTGCCAATTATCCTAAGCACATACCTAAAGATTATTGTTAATAGAGCGCTCGAGCTAAAATTTCAAATCTTACTATCTTAGCCTAAAATTATTCAAGCGTAGTTTAATATATTCAATGAATCAAACTCAAATGAGCCTATAGCACCAATCTCATTGCGAGTTTTGTGTCGTTTGATTTATTTTTCAAGTATAACCGGAGTCAACCATCTGTACTACTTTCCCCATCCCAGAAAATCACTCTCGGTATTTACCTTCAAAAGTTGTTAGTAGTCTCATAATCATTGTTTTAAGGGTGAATTACATGCACACCCACTCACTTTAGTGCTAATTACCAAAAACCCTCTAACTTTGATAAATTACAACGAGACCCCCTCAAGGGATCTATTTGTAGTGTTTTACAATAGGTGAAATTGTAAGAAGTTTTAAATACACGAGGGTGTAATTGTAAGGATGCCTTAACGTGAGAGGCATTTTATATAATTTCGAAAAGGTCAAGAGGAGTTTTTTGGTAATTCACCAGAACATGAGGCGGTATATAGGTAATTCTCTCTTGTTTCAATTGCGATAGTAATTTTATACAGAGAATTTCTATTTGAGAAAATAACAATTACCAGCCTACTACATTGCAACCAGCCATCTTCGTGGTTGCCTGTAACACCACCAATGTACGTAAATTTTTTAAATAGAGTGAGCAACTATGAAACAATTGCAGGATATTTAACGGATGCATTGAGAGTGATGCAAGAGACAATAGAGAATAAAGTAAATAAGACTTCGGATCCTGGGACAACCACGACTGTAAATATTATGGGATCCAAAGTGGCGGACGGTTGTCATTGTCCTTGCAATCCATTAGAATGACGCAAGAATAATCTAGAAACAGTAAACTGAGATGCACATCACAAATCATAAAAAGTTCACTGCACAACCAACATAAATTAGGGGTGTTCACCGAGTCGAGCCGGCTCGAAAAAAGCTCGACTCAAGCTCGAGATTTTTCGAGCTCGAGCTCGTTTGTAAGTGTTCGGGAGCTCGCGAGATATATATTTTTAATTAATATATTTTAACATATATATCATTATATACATTATAATATTTATATATTAATATAATAATATAATTTACTAAAAATAAAAAATATAGATGTTTTAGCTCACGAGCTCGAGCTCAGGTGGAAATAATCGAGCTTGAGCTCAACATATGCGGTTCGATCGAGCGCTCAGGTGGAAATAATCGAGCTCGAGCCTAGAAAAATCACCAGGCTCCGCTCGAGCTTGGCTCGTGAACACCCTAGCATAAATAGATATAGCTTGTAGCGGAATTGGTTCCCAATTCCAATGGTAAAGTAGCTGAACTGTCACAAAGACACAACCCTTGAAGTTTTATTAATAGAGGCTCATTTGTCTTTATAACTATCCCACAATTAGGTAATGACCCGAGACTCGGTCTGAAGAAAGAGAGAGAGAGAACAGGGTGAACTCGAGCAGAAGTTGGACACTCCAACTTGTAAAATTATACAGTGACATCAAAAGAAGAGTTCAATAACGGACAAACTCACCAGGCTCGAAATGTCCTCATCAACAGCCTTCGACTTGCTTCAGATTCCATGGACAGGCTCAAAGTGACAATAGCGAGATCCACCATAGATCAGGTCAAGCGTTCACTTTGAACAGAGTTATGAACAACCAGTGACTAAAGAACAATGAAGAAATTAAGCACCATTATCACAATACTAACTTCAAATTTAACCTGGAAATCTTTTCACAAGTATCATCCCCTCATAGTATCAGCAGAATTCGGTACAATTTTCTTTAGAGAGAGAAATTACTACTATACAAGCACACTACCTTTGAGCTCCAAGACATATACTTCATTCTCGAGAAAACAGCATGGATAAACATAAGACCTACAACTGCAAGAAACTAGAAATCAAACAACAGAAACAATAAAGCACACGGGTAACTGAATTAGAAGTCCATCTGTATGCCACGAGAGGACCATTTTCACCAACTAATAAAGCCATCTTAGAGCTCCAACCAGAGTGTCAAATAAGCAAAATCATTATTCTATTGAAATATGAAGTTATGTACAATGGATCCATCATTCTACGTCCGTAATTGCTGCAAACTAAAATGCAGAGTTTGCTAAGACCTTATCACTAAGATACAAGCATGGCCGTCAACAAAATCCATTAATCGGAAGTGGTCACTCAAATATCAACATGCAGGACCTAACCAAAGAATATGTATCTAACCTAATTATAAACTGGATTGTCACATGACCTCTATGTAACTGGTCAATTCATGACAATTTGTATAAGGAGGAGGAATATACATAATTGCATTCTCAAACCCCCAACATACTGAAGTCTGCCAAGTCATCACATGGGACCATAAGGCCATCAAGATAATCATGATCTTGTAATCCGTGGTCCTCATCGCCGAACCATGATCCTAGATCATCCCCTTGACCACCAAGATCACTAGGAACACCTAAACCATCCATTTCTGGGAGTGGAAGGGAGGATAAATCTATTGGGTCCTCAAGCATGTCGGGGTTATACTCATTTTTGTCCTTGTCAATCTCACTTATTTTTCCAAGAGTATCATTGACAGAAGCATCAGCTAAATGAGCTGTTTTCTGCTTATTAGGTTTTGCCTTGGACTTTCTCTCGCCTTTAACAGTGGGCCGGCCAATTTTGATTGTTCCATTTCTGGACAAATTTCCTTTTCCTTCTCTCTCCCTTTCACTCCTCCTTCCTTTAGCACTGCGGATTGTACCACCAACATCATCAAGTAATAATTCCCTCTTTTTCACTCTATTCGGCCAGCTGTCTGTATGTTGTTCAACACCCGGATCATTCAGTAGGAGCACTTCATCAGAACATATTTCCTGGTTAGAAGGGCTCTGCTGGCGTTGCTGTGTGCTCATGGGAGCTGCAAAATAAGGGAAAAAAAAAAAGAAAGTCTAAAAGATAATTCAATTGATAAAGCGAGGGATTACCATTTTTTACTCGAAGGAAATGATAATGAAATTGTAACCTCATCCATATTTGACTAACACATAAACATTAAGAAGTATTAAGCATTCTGCTATCTATCTGTGCTACGCACCTGAACTTCTTATTTCCGCAGGGCTTCCAAATGTGTCAAGATTATGTTTGCCAGATTCATTATTGTTGGTGCAATTTAAGGATACACCAGAAAGGAACATGTCCCTGTACAAGGGCTCACTGAAGCAGCTCTTTCCTGTCACCTCAAATTCCTCGTATCGTTCTAATGACCACTTAACAAAAGCTAAGGCTGCTTGTTTGGCCATCTCAACATTCACACTTTTCATTCCATGAGCATTAGGACCCCAGCAACTCTGCAGGGGGAAAGAACTTCAAATTAATGATTCCGTATTTGATTATGACAAAAGTAGGTGGCATGACGTTTGATTGAATTCTGTAACAGATTAAGTCAGTATAACAGGCAGTTACATAGATTACCTGGACAATATTTCAAAAATAAACCCAAAGGTGACCTTGACTTGCTTCCATTAACTTCTAAGGAAAAACACGAAGTAGGATGGAGATCAAAACGTGATAAGTCAAATATTATACTACAGTTATGCCCGATTTACTTGGTTCTAATTGGTTTTCGTTTAATTACATCCTACATTATACTTTGATTCATTCATCTTCTATTTTCTAGATTTATTTCCTAAATAGATTATACCAAGAGAGACTTCTCAAAAAAGATCATATGAAGGGAGTATACTGCTGTAATTAAGCTCACATAATTTAACATTTAAAGTAAATAGAAAACTCAAGCATCCAAATATCAATACGAAATTGATATTCAAATATATTGAATAAAGACAGGATATTCTGCGTTATCCATGACAAAAAGTCACCTCATGCTGTAAACATACGAACTTATTTTCTCAAGAAAGATTGGACATTGGAGAGTGATAATTACCATGTATTTTTCATAGGCCAGTCCTACAAGTTTGTCAAGAGCACGTCCTTCAAACTCCCTACAAAATGTTATGCTGCTTGAATTTTCATATAGGCGCACAGACGGTCAGGGGTTCATAGAGAAAACATAGATAAAAAGGAAAAGAGGAAACTTCTTACCTCTCCTGGAGCTCTTTAGCCTCAGAAGCAGAACTTAGAAGTTTCCCAAGCAAGTCTTTCTTCCTTGAAACCTGTTCATGGACTCAACAATGAGAAATATTCCTAATATGACTGGAACTCAGAAGCTTCACTAAAGCAAACGCAAAAATTTAGTTATAAAAATAACAGTGTCGTCAACTCCTGATCTCCCTGAACTCGGATTCCGCTTCAGCATGCAGAAAAACTCAAAAGCAGAGATTTTAACCCTGGATTGATTTTGCATGGAGGTATTAACCACTAAAAAATCACAGGTTTCATGAGTAACTAGAGAAAGAGCGTGATTGCCACAAGATCCACTCAAGTTCATCTCCATCACAACAGAAGTACCCATGGCGATGACTTTTAACGCTAGCACAATAATGGATTGTAGCCCCACGCTTTCGTCCATGTCCTATTTTAAGACATTTAGTTGTTACTTTATTTATTTTCTCTTTCTACAGAGGGGGGATGGGGGTGAATATGGTGTATAGTATTCTTAGTTGTTCTCTTAAGGCTCGGCCCAAAGCATAGGCAGTCGTCGACGAGGGCATATTTACCGTGCTATTCAACAAACATATACTATAGGACTAAGGGGTGTGTGTGTGTGTGTCTGTGAGAGATAATTTCTCTTGTGTAATATTTATGCATAATAGTATAGCATTGGCAACAGTAAAAAGTAAAAAAGCAAATAAGGAAAGACGAAAAGGTGTAAATGATTAAAAACTTTACAAATCCATGGTAACAAAGCGACTCTGTTCCCAATTTGTTATGTTTTTATTTATAAATTTTGGTTAGTTCAACAACTATTGCTGGAATCATAAGTTACCTGTTCCAGGAACTTCTCATCCAACCTACTGATATCTCCACTTATTTCTTTATCTCCACTCTGTGCCAAATCAGGCAAATTAATGAATAAGCACCAACAATAATTCACAAGATCTCAACTTAAAAAGGTAAAATTAGCTCCTTCCTTGAGAAAAAGACGAACTTACCACTAAATTTGGGAAGATTCCTATACTTTGAACCTCCATGAGAAGTTTTGCACTCATTGACGTATTATGATACTGATACTGGGTACATATTGTTGCAGGCATCAACTGTTCTGCAAGCAAACCATTTTGCAAATGGTCATATCTCGGAGAAAAACCCACGTCTGGAATGGACACATTATTGTGATCCTGCATAGCTTGATCTGGCTCATAAGATGATCTTCTGTTAGTATTTACACCGTAACCATTAGAAGCAGGATATCCAGAAAGTTCAAAACCCATGTCACATCGAGATCCATACACATCGTATTTGAGTTCTTTTCCACCACACAAAAGCTCTTGATTTTCTTCTTCCGGAATCAAAGCTGCAATCAGTCTCTGGTACAGGGAGATCCCATTGGGCGGGGCTGAATGAGCTAGGCTAGGTTCAAGACTTCCCCGTTCAATCTCCTCTATCCCAAATTCACTCAAACCGCAGCCATTAGGCATGAAAGTGTAACTATCTGCATCAAGAGGCGCTGGAGCGGGGGTATCCACAGCCGAATCAAGATTTATCTAGAAGGGAAAAATAATGTAACAGTGACCAACTAATTAGTAAACAAATGAGTTAATTAAAACTACTGCAGATTATAAACTGAGTTCAGGCATCTCATAAAGTGAATTTTGTTCAAATTTTCATTGATTTGTGTTGTCAGTTAAACTTACAAAACTCAGCATATTTAGTACATGTATATGGCGACACGAGCATATGAAGGAACATAAGGAAAAACAAGAAATCATATTCACAAATGTACTTTATTAGTTTTAGGAGAACCTATATACTAGAGAAACGAACATTGAAATACAAAATAAACATGCAGACATCAAAAAGCAAAAAAAAATAATTATACACATTAAATTAGAGATGGCAGCAGTAATCTCTTCCTAAAATTTAAGCATGCCAGCAAAGATGTCAAAACAGGACCTAAATCATGTCAGCTGATCCACATTCATAGCAAGCACACTAGGGAACCACATTGTACAAAGGATTAAACATTTAAGGTCTCATATTTCCTGTTTGAGAGAGCAACTTGATAAATAGACCTGAAGTCGATAAGAATGCTGATTGTAATTTACAAAAACCCCATCATAACAGTATAACCAATTTTCTGTTTCCCTCCTAAATAAAACTGTTAAAGTAACCTTACTTTGCATTCTCTAAACTGATGATGAAACAAATAATGAAATTTCAATAAGCAACTGTTGCATTCAAAACTCCCAATCAGAAGGTTAAAAAGAATGGAAAGCTTTTATTCCAGTCATTTGAACTTTCAAGAATTCAAATCTTGGTTACCACTTAAATAGGGGGGAAAGTGGACAGGATGCTTATCATTCTTTTAGTCAATAAAACACAGAATTGTCAAGTTTAGAGTCAAAATAGTTAAAAGAAAAAAAAAAAAAAAAGGGGCGCATTTCAACACACTTACTCTTTCACTGGATATCTAGCCATCAACAAAGTTAATATGCCCATTAACCGAAACATGAGTATAGAAGAAAAATGAAAAAAAATGAATGTTTCTCTAACAACTAATTTTTCTCAGCCAAATTAGGGGGGGGGGACAATATAAACACAAAAACATTTTTTTCTAATATATTTAGCAAATTATGCTCATGTTGTCAAGTCTGAATTGCACATGTGACATCACATCACCACCAAGCTAATTCAATATCTCACAGAAATATAGGAGCAAATTATGCTCCTATATGTTTCGCAGATATAGGAGAAATCACAAGTTTCGTCCCGACTTTGTCCCTTTTTAATTTTAGTCTCATTCGTCACACATTTTGCACATTTAGTCCCATAACTTTCAAAATGTCTCACATTTAATGTCAACCAAAATATTCATAATCACATGCTCCGTTAGTCAACATTTCTAACCCATTCTCAATGGAGAATCCATGCGTGAGTGGCACGTAACAAATGGGTCGACTTCAACTAAAAATTTGGATAATTTATAGATTCAAATCTGAGTTCATATTATATATTGAACAGAAATACCGTGATATTGAAAAGAATTCGTGTGTGAGGATTCACGCAAGAAGTCTCTCCAAAAAATGGGTCAAAATTTTTGACTACCAGAGCATATGGGTTTGATTGTTAAAATTTGGACATAAATTTTGGTTGAGAGTTGAGACTAAATGCGTGACATGTTGAAAGTTATGGGGCTAAATTTGAGAAACCCGGAACGAATATGACCAAAATTAAAATGGGGCAAAGTTGCGAGATGAAAAATGCCATTTTTATTGCAGATATATATTTCCAACATCTGGAACAATGATTCAACATGTATAGGGACATAGTCTTTCCAATGGCATCTGCATTAAGTATGCTGCAATCTTAAATTTGTCCAATGTTGGCGGACGTGGCAATTATGCAGCACTTGTGTGCATCTTAAGGAAGTAACTGAATATGATCATAATTATCATAGTCATCGCTATTGAAGTTTTATCAAGAAATATTGCACAAAAAACATAGTAGGCATTACGACATCCTCATAATCTGCAGACTCCTAGCACAAAATGATAAAGTGGTTAATTATTAATTCAAAAAAAAAAAAAGATAAACTAGCTATTTAAGCTTGGATCAAAGTCAATAATCTTTCATGATTTTTGTTACTGAATGTACTTTCAATGTGCTAATTGAAGTTAAAGAGAGAAAATTCCAATAAAAATGACTTGCTCTTATTACTAAATACAATTCAGTAGAATGACAATACAATTATTAAATGGAACACGTCGATCATACTAGTTACAGATATCACTTTAGCAAATAGAACTTTACATCTTCAGTACTTTGGAAGATGTCAATTCTTGCTGGAATAGAGTTAAATGATATCTAAATAAATTAATGCATCACCTGGTCTTTCAAATAAGAGATGTCTGTATCAGATATGAAAAGAAACAGATGCTCCATCTTCTTCCAGAATGGACTGGAGAGGGCTTGAGCTGAATTCAGAACTAAACCGATTATTACCAAATGAACCCGAAACAATGACAACAAGAAAATTGAAAAATTGCAAGGATAATACCAGTGTTTATAACAGCATTTGCGGCAGTGAAGAGCACTTCACGTCCATCACCAGAACCAACTGCTATATTTATTCAGGAAAAACAAATAAATACAGTGTCCATGAAAATCAAATATAATTATTCCAAGGTTTAAGTTACCAAGAAGATCTGCTGGCATATTTATAGCAATGTGCTTTTCTCGAGTATAAGCCTTCCTATCAGAGAGCTTCCTTGTAGGTACCCCAACTGCTCTGCTGAATAAAAGGTTTCACCATGTTATGAAAAATTATCCTACTGATTCACAATCTCAATGTACATCAGCAAGACGAATAATCACAGGAGTCAAAACGCAAGAAAATATGAAATTGCATTAAACCTTTCAGTCTTCTCAAGACCAAGTCTAGAATTTCTAATTTGTTTGTTCGTTCCCACACTTCCAAGCTTTTCAACTGTTAAAGGCAAGAGGGACCTAGGCGAAGTAAATCTCCGACCAGTTCTGCCTTGTCTCCTGACGCCATCCCCATGGTCATTGCCATTCACTGCCTTACTTTTTCTTTGTGGTAGCAGCAGGGTTGACATTTTCTGAACATTATGACCACTATTTTCATCTATTTCATTACATTTCTTATTCATGCCTCTCGACTTAATTTCATTGGCACCTGACTCCTCACTTTCAGACAATACAGCTGGAGAGGAATTGTCAGGTTTTATTCTAACTTGCTGAGGAGAGAGGGCAGGAAAACGTCTTTCATTTACCATCAAGCCAGATGTCTCATCCTCGGCTGGGATATCATCATTGCGTGGAAGAATGGGTAATATAATATTCCTTCTTGCAGTTCGAGAAATCTTCTGTGGCCTCTGAACCCAATTGGCAACAGGGGAAGATGAAGGCTGCGTAGAAGGTTCGTGTTTATGGTTGTTAGCCCCAAGAAGACTAGGAAGTTTGCTTGTACAACTAGAAAGTTCCTGATCATTAGAGGATGTGGATCGTTGCACCGCTTGAAGCAACTTGGAAACGCCACCAACTGAACTTGACCGTGGGGCACGAACATTTGAATTCAACTTTGGGCCTGAAGTAGGGCTTCCTGAGCTTAAGTCTTCCCGGGAATTTGCCCTAATTCAAAGGTGTGAAATGAATAGCATAACCGGTTGAATAAATTTAATTGTTAAAATAAGGGATGTTAACATTGAAAGCAAATTAAACATTTTCACATGTAAGACCCAGATGTGAGTTTATCCTTCCCTCACATCCAACTACTGAATCTTTCTAGGATTGTACATAGATGTAATATGTTACCCCCACCTGCAGATCATTAGTTTTACTGTACTTAGGAAAGAAAATTCTATAAAAGTAAGAAAATAATTAAGCTTTCAGAAGGACTGCAAGTCCAGGAATTTGCTGCAACTGCCTCTGATTCTTTATTTCCAACAACTATGGTGACAATCGAACTGAAGAAAGTATGAGTCGGGTTAAGAGTCAGGGTTAACATCATATGATCAAAATGAGACATAATGGAGCACAGTCGACCCCTTAGCAAGAGCTGCAGCAAGTGCCAGAGGCCCCAAATTTTTTAAGAAGTCAAAAGGCCTCAAGCGATGCATAGGCAGCCAAAAAAGCACTTTTAGAAGATTATGTTCACTCATCTGATAAATATAAACCTTTCTTGGGGTTTAACTGTTGCATGACATCAGAAGATTGCCAATAAACATTATTGGATCAATTCAAATCAACAAGCCACAATAACCAGACAGCCAAATTCCACAATTGGCTTCACATATACCGACAATTACAGAAGCTTTACCATAGAAAAGCATATTATTTATTTCATTCTCAGATAAACTCTACATGTGCATATCTTATCCTGCAATGTCATGATACTAGAGTAACTTTATATCAATTTCAGCAAACATCAGTAAATCTCACAATTTGCTCCAATCATAGAAGTAATTCTCAGAATAGCGTGACATGTATAGAGCATCTAACCCAATCTCTGCGGTCAAACTATCAGCAGGTAGCAATGAATAAAGCTGAATGACTCAAAAGGTGAAACATCGAAACTACTCAAAACCACACTGAAGTCAAAATGACCCAACTATTTTTGTACTTAGACTAGTGATTAGTGAAACATGTTCGTCTAGTAAATATAAAGAGCAGATCCCTATATTCACTATATTATGACATTAATGATATTCTGAAAGAAATTAAGAACATGGATAAAGATGTTCCCTATACCTGTTTACAATTTTCAGATTCACCCTTTCTTTCTCTTGATGCTCTCTCCTCTCAGTGAGAAGGGAACTGTTATCGGCATCACCCCTAGAGAAAGACGAGTGCATGCCTGAGCTGGTCTGTAAGGCGGCTTCAGTTTTTCCTACTCCCACACCTCCATCAACAATCCTACATCTTCATCAAGGTGCATATTGAGATTGGGAAGAAAACACATGCTTATTCAGATTCCATATTAACAATAGTGAATTTCCTTCACCAAGTAACATAAGAACAACACAAGGAGAAAAAGAAATCAAGAATGTAATCATGCTCAGTTACTGATTCGCATAGGAATAATCCTTCTTCCAGATAGGAGTTGAAGAGCTATAATTAAGAGATTCCAATAAAAGTATTGGTGAAACTGATAGGATAAAAATATAAATACCACGAATTAATCGTTATGTGAACAGAATCTCAAAACACTTTTCCTCCTGACCTAGCGATATTATTTGTATGGCAACAAATTCACGCCAACAAGTGGTTTTTGAACAGTAAAATCTCCAACCCATTATGCTCTCTTTAAACGGGGTTTTTCAGATTTGTTTCTCAACACTCTGTATACAACTTGCAAAGTACAATCGAACATAAAAGACCGTATATATGACGTAAATTTTGCTAATCATACGTGGGAACAAAAGGCTCTCATCCCAGGAGCTCTTTTTTTATGCAGTGAAGGCTCTACTCCACCCCTAACACCTCTTAACCGAAGAAAAAAACTAAAACAATACCTCGCACGAAAAGTACGTACAAAAAGAGAAAATATATCATACATTTCAAATTAAATATATGACATCATATGCTGATCTAAGTAAAGCGAAAACAGAATAAGTTTACAGATAAAATGTATCATTATTTTTCGTTAATTTTTTAACAAGCCTTAGAACATTTAGTTATATGGTTACATAGTTACTAATACCAAATCTTACACCTAATTATCCACAATGGACAGTGAAAATGCAAATTGGACCAAGCTCATGACACCAGTTTTAGAACAAGAAGTTCAGGTACGTGGTACGCAATAAGTCTTAGTTCCTTCACATCCTTGAGGGTTCCCCTTATTCCTTTATGTGAAAGATGGAAAATAACTAAACACTAGTTATGACAAACACCATAAAACAAATGTAGAAAAGCCCCCAGCTTAAATATTTATTCAGCACATAAATATGAAGAGAAAATAGAAGAACGAATATCAATTATTAATGGAGCCATGATTTCAACAGATAAAAACTCAATTTCAAGTCACTACACCCACACTGTACCTAACAAAGACAAAGGGTGGATATTATGACAATTCAAGTGTCTCGTGCTCGAATTTGTTTCATTATATAATCCTATGCAACAACAACTGATAAGATTTTTCAAGTTGCAATTTCCAGTGAAATTGGAGCTTATGTGCACTCAAATAACCTCAACTTGTTAGCTCAGCAATTAAACCTACAAAGAAGAACCTATCGTGATTACACTCCAAAATTTCCCACAAACTATTCCCATCTGCATCACATGGCTAATATTTAGCACATCTAACTCAATTACCTTTCAGAAAATTCATTTTAGTAACAATTAAAGAGAATTTCAGAGTCATGATAAGTCCAGAAACAAATCCATTTTACACTGCATAGTTAACAAGTTAGATTTCAGAAAAATAATTTATAGAAACAATTCAAGAAAAAAATTCAGAGTCATTTTCACCAATTCATTTGGATAAAATTACGTTGGAAGGTAGCAATGTACCATTTTTGGCACTCATTTCCATCACACTAGAAGCTTAAGTAATCAACGCAAAAAAAAAGTAATTTCTGTTTCTTAACCGAGAAGCAGAAACCTAATTCAGAAAGTATTTAGAAGTTTTTGAAGTTTTACTTTACATATTCAATTCTACATCATTAAGAGAGACATCAAAATAACAACCATTTCAACTATCTATCGTCAAGCTGAAGGAACAAGGACAGAGGGTTCAACCGTAAAACTGAATTCTAAAGACTACACTGTACAAAACAATACTGCCTTCAATTACTTGTACCTGTCCTTTATCACCTTATAATATGAGAATCTTTTTCATTGATCAAGAAACTATAGAATCACTCGTTACCACCATTAAGGAGACTTCATTTCCCGAGATTATCAATTATAAGAAACTTGACCAGATAAACAATCATTCATTCAATAGTCAAAAGAAAATCTTAGAAATATAACGGTGCTAAGAGCAAAATCTTCTGCCACATAAAATATTTGAACAATAACGATTTAGAAGTACTGTAATACCTGAAGCCATGGGCATCAGTCAATCTTGGACGGGCTTTTGCAGAAAGCCGTGGCTGCATTCCTTGTTTAGATACCCTGTACACATCAACTGGTTTTGAGGTCATTGAGCTAGTAGCAATATCAAGCTTTATACCAGTACGTTTTTTCTTCATTTTAGGACTCTCCCAACCATCGACAGCAATAGATAAAGTTCGATCGTCACCCTGAACAGCACTACTGTTTGAGAGTCTTACTACACCCCGTTCCTTATCCTTCGTTCCAGATGGTCTTGCAGGGGAATGTGCCCGTACATCCATCTAAGTAATTAAAACGCATAAAGTCAGTCTCTGACAGAAAACGTTTTCAATACTCACTTTCCAACAAGCAAGAACGGCAGTCCTATGTCATCCAATTGGTACACATTAAAGCTAGAGGAAAAGAAAAAATCGCTGCTACCAGATAGTTCTCGGAAATCCTAAAATACATTGGACTTAACAGTTCATGAAAGATGTCATAAAAGTAAATAATCATTTTATTTTATTTTTTGTATGAGACAAAGGAATAAACAAAAAGTTTTTTTTTCAGAAAAAAAGAAGGAGCTTTCATGTTCCAACAATCTCAATTCTGCTTAAAAGAGACATACAGAATATTATTCTAACATCATATAGAAGAAGGAAGGACACAAACCCTAGCACCAGCAATAGAAGTCCGAGCTCGTTTGCATGGAGTAGCATTCTTGGTCTTTACTTTGGATTTTTGCAGCTCCAAGTCTAAATCCCTTGTACTGGCATAATTCTTGGATCCCATTTTACCACTGCCCATTTCAGAAGCAGACCGATCAATTGACAACAATGTGTTGGATCGGTCATTAGACAAGGCATCCAGCCGTGATCTCTTTCTCGACGGAATAATCGGGAAACACTTGTTAACTACTGATAAACAATCATTGAATATCTTCACACGTTCCCTGATATAGGTGCAAAATTAACATATTCCCCAATCAAATCCAGAAAGGGAGGAACAAACAGTAAAGTGTTAATAACTACCTAGCTTTAGTACCACTTTCACGTGCACCAGATTTGAGTCGTCTGAGATCCTCTGGTGAGGGAGAAGACAGCGGCTTGCTTTTTGAAGATGCGGGCAAAGAACCTTCCAGTGGAATGCCAACAGAAGCACTTGCAAGCCGCTTAAATCCTGCTGGCTTATTCAACTTATGCTCTACAACCAAAGACATGGGATCCAAACGCACACATTGAAAGAAATTTAGCACGTCTCCTTGTGCTACAGATGAGCTGCTTCTTGTCATGCTTGGCAGACTTGATAACAGTGGGTTCTCCACACCATAGGTCCCACGACGCCCAGATGCATATAGTGGTCTATCTGGATTACCAGAAGAAAGATCGTATTTGCTAGATGCTGACATCTCATCAGATTGCACACGCTCTCTATGCTAAAAGACCAGCTAACACAATTGTGCATGGCAATGTTGTACTGCTACAATCCATGACGCATCAAACCCACAAATTAAATTGCTGAGCATGAATTCCAGACAGTAATGCACCTGCAACTAAGATAGAGCCATCCTCGAAGAAGTCAGATGCATTAGTTTTATTTCCAAATTCAAAACAATGTCATAAATTTATAGAAAGTCGAGATATGAATAAGAATGGGAGGCAATTTAAGATTCTAAAAAGGTACATGAATCATGAGAATAAATAAGAAGTGAATTTGCAGCAGAAGGGACCATAATTCCATTCAAGGTGACATCTTTTGCCATACTATTGTTTATTTTGATTGAATGGCTGCCAGTTTATTTTGAAACGGAAGGTTTTAAATGGTAAGCCTTTCTATAGATGCTGCTCCGCAGTGAACATAACTAATAGCAAGTTGTCTCACAGATTCTTGTCAAACAGAAAAGAAAAACTAACAAAACCAAGTTAACTAACATCCATAAATAGCCTCCAAAAAATCAACGCATGTTTGAAACTTTTATACCAACAACATTAAATATTTCTAGCAATAAAAACAATATCGCTTTCCATATAAGATATTACTCTCTGTAACAGAATAAGTCGTATTACTGAGTTTACAAGTCCAAAACGCAAGTATATTTATGATGCGATACACGGTTGATTAATTGTATCATTTCTTCACTATCATATAGTTAAAAGTTCTTATTGGGCTCTCCACTTTTATCTCCCAACAGATTTTTTAAGCTAAAATTAAATTCTGCAACTGCTCCGCTTCTCATTCCACAAGCTAAATTCTGCTTCTAAAGTAACACCGGAACATCCTAGCTTCTCATGCGCACTTTAACGGGTGGTCCTTGGTGGCTCCCGGTCCCGATTGATCTCCACCCCACATTTATAGTATACATGTGGAGGTTCACCGTCACATATACATGTGATGATAGAGATCATCCTTGGCCAGGGATGGAGCAGGGGGGTGCGCCCCCCCCCCCCCCCCCCCCCCCTCCCCCAACTTTGAGAAATTCATTTTTTCACCGTGTAATTTTTTGATATTTGGATTTCGCCCCCCAAGTTTAAAAATATCAAGCTTTAACCCACAATTTTTATATTCGCCCCCAGAACCAAAATTCCTGGCTCCATCCTGATCCCTGGACCCCATGTCTCGGGAGCCCCAAGTATGACCCCATTTTAACTGACAATCCATCTGACCAAACCAGAACCAGCAAAGAACTCCATTGCAATTACTGAACTTATCACCCAAATAAATACCCTGATCCAAACCAGCAAATGTCCAAAACCCACAGTATCTAAAAGACTAAAAACATTACAAAGCGCACCAATAATTCTCTGGAAAAACAAAATTGAGAAAGAAATGGTACCTGCAAACTCAAAACTCTTCAATAATTACTCCTAAAATTTGAATAAAAAGTGTGATCCAGAAACCTCAAACACCTTACTCTGCAATGATCAACACACAATAAATCAGGCGATCATCTAAATTAATAAGGTTTCAATTAGAGTCTTGAAAAGCACAACTACAAAATTAAAAACAACAACATAATATATTACATGCAACTCTACAGAAAATTAATGTCAAAATAAAATTCAAAATTACATTAACTTAGGCAATTCAATAAACAAATTGAAATTCTTCAAAAAAAAAAAAAAGGAGAATTTGAAAAGGAAAAAGAGACCGTTTGATCGGTGGCGAAAATATACGGTGGTGTAAATTTTTTTTTCACCGATTATCAGCCCAATTAGAATAATTAGGTTTACTAGACAGAATTAGAATTTTAAATGGACTTAAAAGCAGATTATGGTATGCTATTAATTTTTTGGACATATTTGAACTTAAGAAAAATGTACACAGTTCACATTTATTTATTTTTATATTTTTTGGTTAACAGAGTTCACATTTATTTTTATTATACCAAGGGTTTTCTTCGGAGTAATCTCTTCGAAGGGGTAGAAATCACCGAAGTGGGTTTTGCTTTTATCAATAAATTTTGTTTTATATATACGTCCAGAGATCAAATCCTGCACATCATGCTTAAAGAAACCAACTATCTACCAACAGGACCTTGTTGGTAGGGTTCACATTTATTAAATGTGGCAAAACCATTGCTATATTTGATTATATTTTCAATTTCTAATTTTGATTTTGTTAATATTCGAACTTAAAGATTGTGAATCAAGTTGTCTCAAGGCGGATTTGGTCAAATTCATGCTCGGCGTGAAATTGTATGAGTTTTCATCGTCAATGTTTGAAATTATTCCGAGCTTTTTGGCCTAAGCTTGGCCTCGGCTTGGCAATTAATACGACTTTAAGCCCGAGCTCTGAATCGGCCCAAATAAAAATTCACAAGTAATAAAGTCAATTAAAACTCTATATTTTAATAAGGAAAAGAACAATATCAAAATCATCCGTGCTTAAACCACAAATTATTAAATTTAATTTAACAAAATTAAAATACCGATTATTTCTCTAATAATAAAATAAAATGTAATATGATGTTAATTTGAAGATAAAAGTCCCTTCCTTCAACTTGGGTATTGTGTTTCTATTAAGAAAAATATATTCGGAATTAACTAGCGTTAAGTTATTAGTATTATTTTTTAGGGAACATTACTAAAAACCCCCTAAAATAAATTTTTATATTAAAAAAATTCATGATAAAATTTTTCAATTCAAAAAACCAATTCCACCAACTTTTCATTCCATAAAGCCCAAGAATTAGAGTTAATAAATTTATGGACTTAATTGCCCTTAGCCTTCTAAGCTAAAAATTTAATCAATTGTAATTTTGTATAGAGATTTATTTATTTAGGAATTTTATATTGATAATTGACTAAATACAATTCTTTTTTTAATTTTTTTTCCAGATTTTTAATCTTCTTAAAAAATTTAACAAATACATTTTTTTAGATAATTACCATTGTAAAATCAAAAAATAAATTGTATAAGAATATTTAAAATATTTAATACTCAAAATAAAAATTTGTATTACTCAACTTATCAATTTGAAAATTTTGAAATAAAAAAAACTGATAAAAAAGATCAATTGATCAATTCTTATTTTATAAATGAAGGGTAGTTTAGTAAAAAAAGTTCTTAATCTTAACTTTTGGATTTTTTTTGAATAAAAAGTTTGTAGAGTGGGTTTATGAGATTGACAAATCGCCTTTGCTCCGAAAGCTTGAACTAATCCCGAAATAGTATTAAGTGCGAAATGCCGAGTGCACCAAGCTACAAAATTGCCTAACCGAGTTCGGATATACATGTTCGTGTTGTTGCAAAACTTGACCAGAAAAACTTGAGTACCACGACAGTCATAACCTGTCTCTTCATAGGACTCCAGTGCGATGACTTGTTACAAGTAGTAGTAAAAATGACATTAACAAATTATGCTGAACTTGACCAAAAAACTAATTAACTTTATGCAGATTTATGATTTTCTACATTCTTCAATAAGAAAAACTTGATATCCCTGTTAAAAATAAATAAAAAGTTGCTTAATAAAATCAAATCAAGTAATACAATAATTTGTATGCAATGCAACCTTCTATACTGTGTATGATTAAGGACATATAAAAATTATCCAAATTATTCTGAAGCTTTTACGGCGTTATATGTGTTTGATTTTGCTTTCAAATGAAGAATTCAATAATGAAGATGTCATAGTCATTAGAAAAAGGATTTTATTCCGTTTACCTTTTCTTCTAGTTTCGCATTTCAATTGCCATTTCCCAATTCAATTGCCAAAACAACATAAGTTATTAGGAAATAAACACACTAATTTATTAATAAAACAATAAATTCGAGAAATGGAAATCTTATAATTGAAAATATTCAAAACCTCAAAATTAATTTAGAAAACAAAGTGAACCCTCTAGGATGATCTTGAATTTTTTCCATTTCCGCTTTATCAACATATGTTTATTAGTTTTTTTCTCTGATATATGCACTGAATATCTTATATTAGTTTCATTTGCAATAGTTTTTTTTTTTTTTGGTATATATCAGGGTTTCCCCAACTCGACGCCGGAGACTATATCCCTTCGAGGCGTAGAGATCACTGAAGTGGATTTTGCCTCTCCCAACAAAATCTTTTCCATACACACCGCCAGGAATCGAACCCTGGACAAATACTTAAGAAACCCAGCTATCTACCAACCGTGCTGAACCTTGTTGGTTCATTTGCAATAGTTACGTTTACTCGGATATGTTTCCACCATTTTCTTTGCCCTCTTCCTTCTTATGTTATTATTATGTAATACTTCTTGAGCCGTTGATCCCTTTTGAGCTCTGTAAATCCCGACATTTCTAACATAGTGAGAACATTCTTACTTTTATTCTATGAAGCAGAGTAACTCTATTCTCACCAAGTTTGCAGTTTTCGCAAATTAATATGGCAAGTATGTTTTTTCAAACTTAGAAGTGGCGCGTTGACAATTTTAGTGCATCCGAATTATAAAAAAAAAGGACAATTTGAGCTAAAAATTCATCAACAGTCAAATTACACCGGAAAATATCACTTGCGCAACATGTGACATCAGAAACTTTGTCACGTGGGGAGAAAATTACCTGCATGACACCACCTTTTTTATCGGAACGGATCTTTTATCCCACAATGATGTACCATAATGATATCACATCATTGTGGGATTGACAAATGTCCATTTAAAAAAAACCACTAATAATAATTCAAATTAAATGAACACTTGTCAATTCCACAATGATGTGACACTATTATGATACACCATTGTGAGATAGAAGATCCGCTTCACTTTTTTATGAGCAAATGCAAACAATCATGGAGGAAAATATCTCTCTCTCAATTCCCAATTTTACCGTTTGACTATTCATTCTTGTATCTTTTTCTTTAATTTCACAATATCACCATTATCCAACAACTTCTAGCATGGAAAATGCCATTGTCATCGTAAAAAAAAGGAGACATTAAGGGCCGATTGAATGAGATATTTTCCATTTTTCATTTTTTTTAGGAATATAACGTAAAAGTATGTTTGAATGGAATTTTTTTATAAAGAAAAAGTATAATGATTAGGTATAATATGATATGTCTTTTTTTTAAGAATTTTTTTTTTTTTTTTTGAGAAACTGGTAAGGGTGAGTTTTTATTTTATAAGAAAATTTAAATAAATATAAGTTAAACTCATCGATTAAGACATCTAAAAGTATGCAAAGTAGATCTTAGTTCTTACATTCCATCATTTCAAATAAACATATGTGATTATTTTGATGTTTATATTAAGATATTGGTAGATATAAACCTAAAAATCTTTTGATTGTTGGCAGAACTAAATAGTAAAAAACACTTGAATTTTCAAAGAAAAATATGAAAGAAATTCCAATCACACACATTTTTCAAAGAAATTTGAGAAGTATTTAGGATATGTCACGCAAATGCATTTTTGATAAAAAAAATCTCTAAAAAATTAAAATATAGGAAACAACGTGTCATCCAATCGGGGCCTGAAAATCTAATTTTGCTCTGAAAATGAATATGAAGAGCATTCAGATCATAAAAGCATCCACTAGAGTACCAATCAAGAAAGAAAACACATCACTATCTTTTTTATGAAAACACTAACTAGGAAAAAAAATGTATAAAAACTTCGGCTATTTTTGGTTATGTTTTGGGATGGTATTTTGGTGAGAATTATTGGTGAGAAATTTATGGGGACACGTGCGTGTTTAATGAGATTGTATTTGATTTTATTTTGAGAGTTGGTTTTTGAGTGTGTTTTTTTGGTGAAATAATGTTTGGTTTTGTTTCCAGCGGGAACAAAAATTACTGAAGTAGTCAAATCATAAAGTTTTTGTCTGTTGAAGAGGAGAGAGAAGAAAGAGAGCACATAGAGAGGAGTGTAGGGACAAAGTCGGTGTAGAAAGATGGAAAATAACTATTATATATTTTTTTTACCAAAAAAGTAGTGTATTTTTGACCAAATATTTTATGAACCAAACATGGTTTGATGAGAGTTTTGGACCAAACATGATATGAAAACATAACCAAACATTGTCTTTACTTTTCGGAACCATCAGTCAAAAACCTACAACGAATGGGCAGCCATCCCATCACTTAATTCATCTCTGGATCTGCCAAAACCTTGATAACTAGGGGGTATAATATAAGTTATATAACAATCTATTTAGTTTCACTGTTATATGAAGATTACTGATAATCTGTAACTAAATATTGAAACAATTTTTTTTTTTTAAAAGAAATTTATGCATATTACATAATTTACATTACAAAAAGGAGGCTTCGCCGGTTGGTAGATTAGGAGATTTCCTGCTATTAACAAATGCTTTGTGGAAGACGTTTAATTTCACTTTGGAAAAAATTTAATTCATTTCAAATGATGTAACTTTGTGCTTTATATCTGTAGCAATATAGTTTTATGTTTTATTTGTTAGACCTTTTTCGTTTACTCGCTAAAATTCTGTACCATAAGTAACATAGCATTAAGCTCCATGAGAAAGAGTATCTGCCGGTGAAGGAAGCTTTTGGACTTCATCTTCATCGCTGGCGTACTTCGCTGAATAATCCATTCCTGAATCACCTATAAAATATAATGGCAATTAGAGAAATTTAACTTTAATTCGAGTATGCTGAAAAATACTATGTAATAAGTGAAGGGGAACTTACTCCAGGTAGAATCAGTTGATAAGCGCTCCGGTGATGTGCCCTTTTTATTGTCTGCATGAGTAGAAAAGGTTTATAGGAAATCTTGTACGATCTCAACAACGTAAGTGGATATACCAAAAGAAGGAAACGTAACGAATAATTTCAATCAAAACGACGTAGATAGAAATCAAACATTTGCTAGACAAAAATTGACTAGACATATAAAAATAAAACAGCTTGTCTAGATAAGGGGTGATAGAGCAATGTGTTTTCCAAGTAAAGGATCTAGTTCTTGCTGTTCAATGGCTTATAAATTTAATTAAATGTTTATGTTGCTCAAAATGTTATAAGAAAATTGAAGCTGCATTTCATTTTGTTAACAATTTGCTGTTTTTTGAATAGAATAACGCAATCTAATGTCAGGAAACTTGATTGTCATGAATCCTCTTGGCATTTCTGTAGAATAGTATGTAACAATTTCTCATCTAGGAGAGATAAAACAATACGCTTATGTAAATGGACGTGTTCAGATTTAAGGGTTAATGACATTTATAGTCCCTGAAGTATAAGATTTGTGTCATAGTAGTCTATAATGTAGAAAAAATTAACCTTATCGGCCCTAATGCAACACTTTGTGTTTTACTTAAGTCCTTTTTGGACATTTTTACCCTTAGATGCTTCAAAACTGCATGCTCACACATAAGGTAAAAATGTCCAAAAAGAACTCAAGTGAAACAAAATTGTTACATTAGGGACCGTAATTTTAATTTTTCGACATTAGATACTACTGTGACACGAATCTTGTACTTCAGGGACTATAAATGTCATTATACCGATATTTAACCTCAACTCTAGGACATAATACACAGTTTTCCCTATATATGCCTGCCAATTCCACAAAGTTCAAATATTGAGTTTTTAGTTAGTGCTACACTCTGTTTTTTGAATAATGTTACTATACCAATTCTCTCATGCGTGACAATAGTTGAATGAAACATATTAAGTGATAAAATAGATAGCGTTGCGTGGATAACTGAAAAAACGAAAAAACAAAAGCAACTTATAGGAAGACTTACTTAGGCCTTTTACGGCCTCAAAGTTTCGGTATGTGTAACCAACAAAGCTCAAATCTTTTGGATTGCGCATCTGCCAGAAAGAAAAGGAACATGAACTAGGAGTAAGTATTGAGGATATGAATGTAGTGTTACTGAATATTCAAGACTTCATTGTTAACTAAAACGAAGTTGGTTAAACTTAACCTGTATTTTTTGAAATAAATACTGCATTCTTAAGTTTCAAAGAAATAATAATCTTTAAAAAGTTGATTTCTAGATTTAACAAAAATCAATATATTATTAGGAAAACATAGTGAAATTCAAATAAATTAGTAAATCTTAGAACTTTCAAATTCCTTCATTCAAATAGTAGTCAAGTTCTCAATCAAATTTTATTACATTTACCATAAGCAAAATCGTAAAAAAAAAAAAAAAAAAAAAACTCTTATCATGAACTCAGGGAAACCATAAATATTATTTCTAATAGATGAAAAATGAATCACTGACCTTCCTCCAGACTCCAGAACTCGATTTTGCTGGCGGCGGATCCACCTGTTATTCACATCCAAAATACATCAGAAAGGCGGTAAATGAAGCACAAATTTACAATGCTAATAATTCTGAAGATAAAGTGTTGATAACTATTAAACATTGACACCAATTAAAGAAAAGAAGCCTTTAAAGAGAAGCAGCAAGATGGAGACGTAACATCCTCGCGCTCCCAAAATTAATTAGTTATCGATCGTGTTTCAGCAGAAATATTTCTGATCAATGGGCGTCCTAGAAAAATAAATGACTTATATCCTTGTTTTCAATTAATGCATGCATGAAGAAATTATATAGAGAAAACATAATACGTGAACATAATACGGGTAAAATAGGAGAATTCAGTACGGATTCAATCATTCAAAAAAAAATTACTGAGTTTGTTATTTAAAATAACTACAAGAATCTTTAATATACCTAATGAAGTCAATTCAAACTTGGAAGAGAAATTTAACTTTCCCACACATAGATATTTCTGTGTTGGTGTAGTGAGGAAAAGGTGTTGACTATTGTTGACGAACATACACTAAATATTATGATAGAAAAAGAAATATCAGAAAGGTTTTTTAACATGCCCCTGGATTGAAAAAAGGAAAAAGACACGAAAAGAGGACATAAGGTGAAATAGGTATATAATCATATAACATTTGTTATTCCCATATACGAAAGATAGATCGTTCAACAACTGCGGCACAAACCTATTTTTGACCTATTGGTCCTAGTAGGCGACCAAATGGCCGCCCCCTAATTACTAGACCGACCTGCTATAATAAAGATTAGCGGGAGACCCATACATAACTAGATATAGAACCATACAGGAAATGTACCACATTCCCCTGCAGAAAGCCGGATGAAGTGAAACCAACATTGACATAACTCCAGAACTCAATTAAGGGTTCTTATGAATTTTCAGCAATATCTAGATTTATAACTAGTTTTAATCAAGAATTCTGATAACAAGTTATTCATGAAAACCGGGCCATAATTAATTGTTTCAAGTTTTGTGACAGTATCATATGAACCTTGGGAGAAGTCAACCCCAAAAGCTAGCTATTGAAGTGGAAGAGCCACAAATTTGGAACCCCATAATTTGATGCGGGATCCAAGTCTCATAACTTGCAATTGGGATCATAACATGGTAGTTGGAATAATATTTTTGATAAGAGAGAATCAAGCTTTTCCAGCCTTAGTGTGTCGTTGTGATATTAATATTAATACATAATATATGTCAAATAGCTTACCCTCCGTTTGGTCCTTGGATTTTATCCAGAAAAACACTGAGGAAAATGTTTTGCCCACTTCGGATGTGAGTACTTTTTCTTTACCCTTTCCATTTTCCTCATCACAATCCAAGGTCTATGTTGAAGAATGACTCATTTCAAAGTTGAGCAATATCCCACATTGGAAAATGGTTATAAAGAGTGGTCTCTTTACACTATAAAAAGAGACCATCTATTTACATTAGAAAACATCCCAAATTGCCTAAGTCTTTTAGCAATTTCTTCTTTCTTCCTCTATAGTTTGTAATAGTTTCACTTTAGTCCTTTAGTGAAATATTTTGGTGGGGTCCGAGGACGTAGGCTAAATTAGCCGAACCTCGTTAAATTTGGTGTTCTTTATTTTGTGTTATTCTTCAAGTAGCCATTGTTAGTTATAGTTGTAGTGTTATATTGTGCTATTAAATTCGTCTAGTTAATTCTGTCGAGGAGGTTGGGTTTTAAGCGCGACCGTTGTGATGCCTCCAATCTTTCCTGGGAATTAAATCTAGTGTGGTTTTCTAGTACAATATTTCCCTCGCTATTTCTATATTTGGTGGAATCTTGACTCTGAGTTCCACAACAAGTGGTATCAGAGCTCGGGTATTCTGAGTATGCTCTGTGGTCGCAGTTTAATCTGATCTTCCACATCAGAAAAGTTTTCCCGAGCTATTTGGCTTTCGCATTTGGAGGGCTCTTGAAGAATAAGGAAGACACCTCAAAAGCATCGTCGTCGTCCATTTGGGCGAGAACCACTGTGGCGAATACGCGATTGGCAGTGGAGTCTTTTGATGGCATAGGCCATTTTGGTATGTGGCAAAGCGAAGTTGTAGACGCACTCTTTCAACAAGGTCTATACTTAGCTATTGAAGAAAAGAAACCAAATGATATGGAGGAAAAAGAATGGAGTATGATGAATCGGTTGGCATGTGGAACAATTCGTTCGTGTCTATCCAGAGAGCAGAGATATGCGTTTTCAAAAGAAAACTCTGCATATAAATTGTGGATGGCACTGGAGGAGAAGTTTCTGAAGAAAAATTGTCAGAATAAGCTCCATTTGAAGAAGCGGCTCTTTCGCTTCACATTTGTTTCGGGTTCCACTATGAATAGTCACATTACCAGTTTTAATCAACTGGTTGCCGATTTGATCAATTTGGATGAGACTTTTAAAGACGAGGATTTGGCTCTGATGCTGTTGGGATCCCTTCCTGAGGAGTTTGAGTTTCTTGAAACAACTCTACTTCACGGGAAGGCTGCTGTATCTCTTAGCGAAGTTTGTGCTGTCCTGTACAGTTATGAGCTGAGAAAGAAGGACAAGCAAGTTAGTTCAGGCGGAGATGCAGAGGTTTTGTTCGTCAGAGGTCGTTCACAAAACAAAAACAAAGGAAAGAAAGGGAGATCCAAGTCCAGGCATAAACTAAGCAAAGACGAATGTGCCTATTGTCGAGAAACAGGACACTGGAAGAGAGATTGCCCAAAGCTGACAATTAAGGGCAATTCTAAGGTCGTGGCGGAATCGAATGTAACCGCGTGTGATGATGCCGAATCGGACTTCTCATTGGCGACATCATCCAGCGGTGCTTCTGAAGTATGGATGCTGGATTCAGCATGTAGTCATCATATGACACCACATTTGGATTGGTTCTTTGATTTCAAAGAACAAAATGACGTTGTCTTCACAGCAAATGAAGCTCCTCTTACTACACTTGGGATTGGTTCAGTTCGCTTAAAGAATCACGATGGATCAATCATAACCCTAAAGGGTGTTCGGTATGCACCAGAAGTGAGGAAAAACCTTATTTCCGTTGGAACTTTAGAATCAAAAGGTTTTGAAGTAAGAGCTAAGGATGGGGTGATGAAGATCATCTCTGGTGCACTCGTGGTAATGAAGGGAATTCGGAAGAACAACAATACGTATCACTACATGGGTGGTACAGTTGTGGGTGCAGTAGCAGCAGTTACTGTTGATAATCGGAATTCAGAAGCAGTTAGGCTATGGCATATGCGCTTGGGACATGTAGGTGGAAAATCCTTGAATCTCCTCATAAATCAAGGATTGTTGAAAGGAGTGAAATACTCCAAATTGGAGTTTTGTGAACATTGTGTTCGTGGGAAACAGACAAGGGTTAAATTTGGAACAACAATCCATAATACTGAGGGTATCTTGGATTATGTTCATTCGGATGTATGGGGTCACTCAAAAACGAGTTCTTTGGGAGGGAAGCACTATTTTGTAACCTTTGTTGATGATTTTTCCTAGAGAGTTTGGGTGTATACTATGAAGACGAAGGATGAAGTGTTTGAGGTATTCCTCAAATGGAAAAAGATGGTGGAAACTCAGACTGATAAAAAGGTCAAACGTCTCCGTACAGACAATGGTGGAGAATTTAGGAGTGGTCCATTTCAAAAATTTTGTGAGGATGAAGACATTGTCAGACACTTCACTGTTAGACATACACCACAACAGAACGGAGTGGCAGAACGCATGAACCGGACTTTGCTGGAGAAAGTTCGGTGTTTGTTATCCAATGTTGGGTTGGGTAAAGAATTTTGGGCTGAGGCTGTGACATATGCGTGTCATCTCGTTAATCGTCTACCATCTACTGCTATTGATGGAAAAACACCATTGGAGAAATGGTTTGGAAAGCCTGCTGCTGATTATGATTCCTTACATGTGTTTGGTTCCGCTGCATATTATCATGTTAAGGAATCAAAGTTGGATCCTAGAGCAAAGAAAGCTGTGTTCATGGGGATCACCTCTGGTATAAAAGGCTATCGCCTTTGGTGTCCAGAAACAAAGAAAATAATCTTTAGCAGGGATGTCACCTTTGATGAATCTACCGTGTTGGAAAAGGTGAATGCAGAACAGCAGGATGGTACTCCCAAACAGGTGGAGTTTGAAAAGTTTGTTGGCCCAGCAAATCAAGAAACTCTTGATCATTCTCCTACGGTAGAAGGAGATTTTGAAGAAGAGGAAGTTCAACCCCAAGAACTTCCACAACAACTTGAATCAATTGCAACTAGCAAGCCAAAGAGGACAATCAGAAAGCCTGCTCGCTTTGATGATATGGTGGCTTGTGCATCTGCAATTGCCGCTGATGATGTTCCTACCACTTATATTGAAGCAGTCAAAGGACCAGAGAAAGATAAGTGGAGGATTGCCATGAGTGAAGAAATGCAGTCCCTTCATAAGAATCAAACATGGGAACTGGCCAGTCTCCCGAAGGGAAAGAAGGCAATTGGATGCAAATGGGTATTTGCAAAGAAAGATGGATTTCCTAGCCAAGATGATGTTCGCTACAAAGCCAGATTGGTGGCCAAAGGTTACGCTCAGAAGGAGGGCATTGATTATAATGAGGTGTTTTCTCCAGTTGTAAAACACTCCTCCATTAGAATTTTGTTGGCTTTGGTAGCACAGTTGGATTTTGAACTAGTTCAGTTGGATGTAAAAACTGCATTTTTACATGGAGACTTGGAAGAGGAAATCTATATGACTCAGCCAGAGGGATTCAAAGTTGCTAAAAATGAAAATTTGGTTTGTAAACTTCAAAAATCGTTGTACGGATTGAAGCAATCTCCGAGGCAGTGGTACAAGCGATTTGACAAGTTTATGATGGGAATTGGGTACACAAGAAGCAAATACGATCATTGTGTGTATTTGCACAAGCTACAAGATGGATCCTTCATATATCTTCTTCTGTATGTTGATGATATGTTGATTGCCTCCCCGAGTCTAATAGAAATTGAGAAGTTGAAGACTCATTTGAAAAGGGAGTTCGAGATGAAGGATCTAGGTGAGGCGAAGAAGATTCTCGGCATGGAGATTTTCAGAGATAGAAAATTGAGGAGGCTTTGTTTGACTCAGAAACAATATCTGAGTAGGATGTTGAGGCGTTTTGGCATTGATGAAAAGTCAAAACCAGTTAGTACTCCGCTTGCTCCTCATTTTAAGCTTAGCGCCGCTTTGTCACCGAAATCTGATGCAGAACGGGAATACATGTCAAAAGTACCGTATGCAAATGCTGTTGGTAGCTTGATGTATGCTATGGTGTGTACGAGGCCTGATATTTCCCAAGCAGTGGGGGTTGTGAGCAGGTGTATGCATGATCCTGGAAAGGAACATTGGCAAGCTGTGAAATGGATTTTGCGATACATCCATGACACAGCTGATGTTGGTTTGATATTTGAGCGGGAACATAGTCAGTATGTAGTCGGATATTGCGATTCAGACTATGCTGGTGATTTAGATAAGCGTAGATCAACTACAGGCTACGTATTTACTCTTGCTAAAGCACCGGTCAGTTGGAAGTCTACCTTACAGTCAACGGTTGCTCTGTCTACTACGGAAGCAGAGTATATGGCAATTTCAGAAGCTGTAAAGGAAGCAATTTGGCTTCAAGGGTTGCTTGGTGAACTGGGGATTGGACAAAAGTATGTGAAAATACATTGTGATAGTCAAAGTGCTATCCATTTAGCAAAGAACCAAGTTTATCATGCAAGGATGAAGCACATTGATGTTCGGTATCACTTCATAAGAGAGATACTTGAAGAAGGTGGAGTCAGAATCGAGAAGATCCATAGTATTGAGAATCCTGCTGATATGTTGACAAAAGTTGTGACTGCAATCAAGCTCAAATTTTGTTTGGACTTGATCAACATTGTCAAAGTTTGAAGATTGATTTTTGGTGACCCCGTTTGACGAGGAGATTGAAGATTTTGGAAATTCGCCAAGGTAGAGATTTGTTGAAGAATGACTCATTTCAAAGTTGAGCAATATCCCCTATTGGAAAATGGTTGTAAAGAGTGGTCTCTTTACACTATAAAAAGAGACCATCTATTTACATTAGAAAACATCCCAAATTGCCTAAGTCTTTTAGCAATTTCTTCTTTCTTCCTCTATAGTTTGTAATAGTTTCATTTTAGTCCTTTAGTGAAATATTTTGGTGGGGTCCGAGAACGTAGGTTAAATTAGCCGAACCTCGTTAAATTTGGTGTTCTTTATTTTGTGCTATTCTTCAAGTAGCCATTGTTAGTTATAGTTGTAGTGTTATATTGTGCTATTAAATTCGTCTAGTTAATTCTGTCGAGGAGGTTGGGTTTTAAGCGCGACCGTTGTGACTCCTCCAATCTTTCCTGGGAATTAAATCTAGTGTGGTTTTCTAGTACAATATTTCCCTCGCTATTTCTATATTTGGTGGAATATGACTCTGAGTTCCACAACAGTCTAAACATAGCCTCAGGTCAGCCGTGCTGTTATTTGTGGAAGGAAAAACTGTGTGCTTAATTGGAGTTCAAGACAAATATCATGGTAGGAAAAGCAAAAGAACAAATTAAGCTCACCAAAATTATTTACAACACATTTAGGGAACATTCAGGTAATAGCTAGCTACGTAAGTCCTTTTTGGTGGTGCATCATCTCGAAATTCTTTAAATCATGTAAGAAAATAACTACTATCCAGAATATGTTTGATGCACGTTTGGTAAGTTCAGAACTGCTGAAGTCCCTAGATGCATTCATGTGAATTTCTGATTCAACTAAATAATGCTAAAATGAAGTCGTAACCATATTTAAGGTAACAACATCGTCCAACAAGCCTCAAATTAATGCAGTATTCTTTTTATCGAATAGGCAAGGAATTTTGTTAATAGCCCTCTTTCAATATATTTACTCTCCTTCACCTTTCTCTAAATGTAACCAAAAAGAGTTCAAAAGACAATAGAAAATAAATTGAGACATTACCTCATCATATTTCATAAAATTCTGAGTATCAAGTTCCCCATTCACCTCTGGTTTATATGCTGCTTCCATCTCATAAAGTATGTCCCAATTAATATCTTTGAACCATGGATGAGCCTGATAAAATTAAATCGAAACCTGAGGGATGAGAATACTCAAAAAATTATGAATTTTGGTTAAAATAAAAACACCTTTATTTCGTCCGCCCCATGAGAACCTAGCCTATCTTCAGCATCACGGAGCAACCCACGTATCAGGTCCTTTGCTTCGGGAGTCAGCCTTACTCCAGCTGGAAATCTTAGGTGATTTCTCCAATGCACAATCTGACATACATTGACTCGATCATCCATATGATAAAATAATTAAGCACACATTTCTTTGAGATTCAGGTGGTAAACTAATGAAAGTGGCCAATAGAAAGAAATTGTCGAAAGAAATTGAAGATAAATGAACCTTTTTGCATGTTGATATTGGATCATCGGAGTAGAATGGAGGATAGCCAACAAGCATCTCATACATAATGGCACCTAGTGACCACCTGCAAGCAAGCAGAACATTCATAAGAATAAAGCTTCATGATATAATTATTTGTGATCAAAAACGTTATTTCCCAACTCATTTTATTATTGAAAACTGTAGGTAGTAGTTATTTCCTTTTGTCAAATAAAATAGCCGTTGCAGAGTTTAATTCTTACATTGCCCTTGAGAGTAAGAAGTTCATTCAATTGCTCACAAACATGACGAATTAGAAATACAATAAAAAAACTAACCAATCACACTCAATCCCATATCCTTTCTTCCGTAATATTTCTGGAGCGATGTAATCAGGCGTGCCAACAGTTGAAAATGCCTGTGAAAAAAGAATATAATCGTAGTAAAGGGATTATTCTTAAGTTTCTAGTATCCATAGATCAACATGCCAATACACAACTTCTGGACTTATTCCCATTGGTTGAGTTTGGATTAGAGCATTTGAATACTAGCTGGATACTTTTTAATTACGAAAAATTTCAAATCCTTCAGTAGCCATCTTGAGTTATTTTTTCAACAATAATGATGGATTCGAAATCCACTCAATATTGGAGTCATTTGAAAACCTTAGCTCGATTCTTCATTCCAAAGGCAATCTCAATTTTTTTTAAATATGTTTGAGTTCCGTTTTTCGTACTAATGAAAAAGTTTCCTTTACCTGTGTGCGCCTATTCATTTGCCAATGCTGCAGTTGTTCAAGAGGACTCTTCCAATTGCTTCCATCTCCCTTATCAGGGAAACACCCATTGGCGTCTACCAATCTCCTTAAGTTGTCTTCGGTGATTGGTCCCTTTCCATCTAGAGGATCAAGAGGCTTGCAAAGCCCAAAATCAGAGAGCTTCATGTGACCATTTCTATCCAATAGAAGGTTGTCAGGTTTAATATCCCTGCAGACAAAAAATGAGCAATTATTGAACACATAAGTAACTTACCACCTTCCTACCAAATAGTTATATTCATGGTCCTCCTTATTTGAGACCAATTCAATTTCAGTCTCTTTGATTTACCGCTCGTCAATGTTAGTTTCTTCCTAACCTTTTAATTTTTAAACAAATGCAGTCCTTGCCGTCAATTCTTCCTAATAGCAGACGGATATGCAAATATGTAAGGAACTAAAATTTAAAGGATTTCAAATTTAAAGGACCATAACTGTAAAACATTCAAAACTAAGGGCTAATATTTTTAAAATTCATGTGGATACACATGAGCAATTCCATTAGTACTGAGTGGAGTCCAAACCAATATTTCCATTCTTATTTAAAATGAAGCTATGAAAGGGTTTATTTGATTAGGGATGAATTTTCCATTCTTATTTAAAAATGAAAATATGAAAGGGCTTATTTGAGTAGAAATGAATCACAGACTAAAACTGGATTAGCGACGAAAATGGACCAAAAATATAACTATATTTGTTCAACTGTGTTTGTTAATCTGTCAACAACATAATCATAACATTAGAAAACATCGACCTGTGGATATAATTATGCTTGTGGATGGATTCTATTGCCAGAACACTTTGTGCAATATAAAATCTAGCAACAGTTTCAGTTAAGGTGTCCTCTCTCATCAGCAAAGTCATCAAGTCACCACCGGGTAAGTATTCCATTATTAGATACAAGTATTCGGCATCTTGAAACGAACAATAAAGTTTGACGATGTAGTGGCTGGCAACTTCAGCTAGTAAATTCCTTTCAGCTTTGACATGTTCAACCTAAAGCAATGCAGGAATAGTTACCCAAATAAGTGTATTTCTCATTGAAATTGGTGATAAACAATTAGCCGGGAGTATGTAATTGATGGGGGGCTTTAGTGTAGACAAAGGATTTTGAGCTTAAAGAGGAGGTTTCAAGTATCCAGATGCCATATAAAGTACAAGCCACGTCGTATATTGTTTTTACACATTATCTTTTACTTAGATGGATGAGGCAATATTAGAAAAAGGCGGGAAAGAAAAATCAATCTCTACGCTAAGAGTTAAGGATGCTATAACTATAAGTTGGAAAAGGAATGTCATTTTTCATATCGTTTTCAACCTTTTGTTCATGAAACTAGAATTTCCATGCTCTTTTTCTTTATTAAAGTCATATTATTGCAAGCATAATACTATTCTGATCTTTAAAAGAAAAGTGAATATCTAAAGATCAATTTGATGTCACCTGTCCTCTGCTTAGCATTTCCGACTTTTTCAACTTCTTCATTGCATATATATCGCCAGTTTTTGTCTCCCGACATAGCCTAACCTGTCACATGGTTTCATTTAAGAACCAAACAACAAGTTAGTACAGCATAAGAAGAATTGCCTGCTACATATATTACCAAGCCCAACAAGCTTAGAATACGTAATTTAATCATGTTTATGCAAGAAATAATATATATAAAAGGAGATCCAGGTTTGACCACTTAAATTAGTATCAACATAGTTGATAAGCTAGGAAATGATTAACACCACGTAAAGGAGATTGCTTACAACCAAGAAATTAAAGACAACGATACAACTTGACAAGTGAAGACAATACTAAAGTTATATGGTTCAGCAATTTTGTGTCAGTTATTAATAGCTTGATTAAGGAAAGATAACAATGATGAACAATGAATAAAAAAGTACTGGCACAAAATTCTACTAATGGAACACATCGAATCTCATAAGTGGCATAAACGCTTAGCAATACTAGAGATAAGAGTAAGTGAAAAGCCAATGAAAGGAACTTCGCTTGAAACTTAATTAAGATAAACATCAAATTTGTTAATTCTCCTCACATATAAGCTCAAACATTTAGGAGGCGTACAAGGATAATTTTAGAAACATCGAAACGTTAATTGCAGATTAAAGAATATAAAGAACTTGAACCTCCCCGAAGGCTCCTCTCCCTATTATGGTTAACATTTCAAAATCATCAACAGAAATCTTATGCCGCTTAAGCCGCATATACTCTCTCTCTTTGCGCTCCAATTCCTTAATAAGATTCATCTGCTCCTCCTCTGATACACCTGAATCAGCTAATGTCCTTTCCAACACTTGACGCCTGTGATTTGCCAAAAACACTTACTTAGAGCATGAGCTTTACAACATCTAAGAAAACAATTCTTATTCATGTATGAGAATTATGCTGCAGAGCACTCAGTCCTTTTAGCACCAAGCAAAGTTGTTAAAATGTTAGTCGGGAGCTGGAAAATGATGGTCTATATCAAGTATATAAATTTGTTTACACTGTCAGAGCAGACACATATTCAATACCCCTAATACTTAATATATCTAGTAGACCTAAACGAGGAAATTCTCTGCTTGTGTTTTTTATTGCAATATTATCAGCTTCAGCTTGTGCTTCCTCACAAATTCCGTTCCAGTGTTGGTGAAGATCATGTGATTCAAGGAAGTTTGATTGTTTATGTGCACATTTCGCAGTATAACTACACATTAAGTGAAACTACAAAATGGCAACTTCTTTTTCCTATATCAGAAAAATGGGAACAAAATCTCAACAATTGTTTTCGGCATTTTGATTTCCAATATTAGGAGGAACTTTGATTACGAGAACATCTCAAACATAATTGATCTAGCTCGAATCCGGGAACTCGAACCTACCAATCTGGAAGAACTCGAACCATACCACGAGTAAGGTGATAATGATTTAAGACTGCACTCAATAATGACTGAGCTACCTACGTACCTAATCAGGATCAAGTCAACGTAGTTTTATAATAAAGTGTATAGCCAGGGTCGTAATCGGTGGACGATTCTAACTTCCAAATTTACATGTAAAGGAACATACTTCTCAGTCTATAGACTCGTTACTCTGGAGATACGAGGCTAAAGTTAGAGAGAATATCTAGAGATTCCAACCCTCAATAAATGATATGAGGGGTATTAATATCACATACACCCTGTACAGATGGTTGGTGGGCACTTGTAAGATAACAATAGGTGGCATCATTGAACGGTAGATGACCAGAATGGTGGGGTCGGGTCAAGGAACGACCCGACCCGACCCGTTATTGGCGCTTATCGCGGATCTTTACTATTATAATGGGTTTTGGGCCAGTATTAGGCCTTGAGTCTTTATGTAAATATCGTGGGCCTAAATAAGAATATTTGATACATCAATAATATTGGAGCTCAAATATGAAAATTAATTATGGCGAGGTTACATTAATTTACTCAAAAGAGAAGGAAGTCAAATTAAACCTATTAAGTAATTCCTTCTCAATCCCCAAATTGGGTATATATATATTCACATTAAAATTATGTTTCTTGAATTGAAATTCAAATTCATGAATAAATTTGCTTACATGGCTGTGTAATTCTATAAACACTCGCTGACAAACACATTGATTCAATCAAGAACCACACACACATGCACCACATTTGGTAATTAAATTAATATTTTTTTCAAAAATTATAATTTCCAGGGCATCGAATAGGGAAAATCAGAGAATTAACGAAGTACATATTTATATATGTTGACAACATGCATGCATGTATCTGTATGGAATGGAAGATATATGTGTGTGTGTGTATATATATACATATAAATAACCTTTCTCGGCGTTGCTGAATATCTTTCATATGGCTTCTGTAATGGTCCTCTATGAAATTCTTAGCAGCAGCGACTCGTTCAAGGGTCAAGCTTGATCCCAACTGCTCCTCCATTTCGTCGGCCACCTGCAGCCCCTCCTCCTTCATCACCGCTGTATACATATATATGTATGTATATGTGTATGTATATGTACGGGTAGTGAGTGTTGTGCGTGAGAATTGTGGGATGATGATGGAGACAGAGCGAAGCGGAGTGGTGGGAGGACGACAGAGGGATCAAAAATTAACGTTAGAAGAGAATTTGTTACTCCTTTGCTTTTATATTGTGAAATTATGTTGTGTTATATTAAAGGGAACCAAGAAAAAGAATTATTTTTTTTTCTAAAAAATGGAATGAAAGTTTACTAATTTTGGATCCTTCAAAGTAACAGCCCTACTTGCACATGTGGCAAATATGGGGGCCACCGATGGATGGCCAGCCCCTTTGGCCAAATATTATTGGTGGTCCATCAAATTTGACGTTTGTTCTATATTAATTTCTCAAGTTTAAAATACACATTGTTGGTCCTTTTCAACTTTTAAAATTGTTTCACTTCGGTCCTTAAGGTCATAATTCTGTTAGGAATTGACGGAATATTCTCTCGTTTGGATGGAATATTCCTACATGCAAGAGTAATAGTAGAAAATAAAAATTCATTTTACGTCAATGTTTAATTGGATTGTGACCTCAGAAACTAACGTGAGATGATTTGAAAAGTAGACGGATCAAGAAACTCGAGGGATGAAAATGAGACAAAAATAAGACTTGAGGGACCATCAATGAGATTTATTATTTATTCTTTATTTGCTGAAAATATCATGCCGGGGTAGTGATTGAAAATCTTCATGACAGAGGAAAGGATAATTTAGGGGATAAAAACGTGACACACTTCCGGCTTGATTGACTAGACAATTATTTTCACTTTTCTATTTTCAAAGAAAAACTAGGATTTTTTATTTTATTTTTTTGATAAGAAAACTAAGATTGTTTTTAAGAGAGTTGCGAAATGATTTGAAATATGTGTTTGAACGATTTTTCTAGGAAATAAAGTGTGATGATTATATAGTTGTGATGTGACACATTCCTTTTTGTTTTAAAGAAAAAATATTATTTTTTTTGTGAGAAATTAGTATGAGTGTGATTTTTTTTTAAAAGAAAATATAGACATTTTTAGGTTAAACATAAAGACAACCAAACAGGCAAATTGAACTTTATTTCGTACCTTGACTCATTTCGAATCAACATATGTGACTATTTTGACATTCATGTTGAGATATTGATGGATAAAAACTTTTTAGTTGTTAGTGAACAGTTTAATTATGAATACTAAAAAGTTTGATTGTCCAGAGAAAAATCTAATAGAAATGGAAAACTAGCCTATTTTTCAAGAAAATTTTAGTTTTTTTATGAAATATCTACTGCAGCATATCTTTGGAATATTTTTAGAAATTGTCAACCTTACGTGTTTTAAGAAAAAACTATGAAAAAATTGAAAATGAAAAATAGACAACCATCTAATCAAAGCTGAAATTTATTTTTTCAGGTGAAAAATAATTACTATTTTTAACCCAACGAAGCACAATTAACTCAGTACAAAGCCACAAAAAGTAAAAAACAAGACACTCCCTCTTTTAGGCCCCAGAAAGAATATCAAACTTTACATATTATCTAAGGCTACTAAAAAACACAAAACTACTATTCTAGAATATTATGAATATATTATTTGTCTCTTTGTGACAATTTCCTCTTATTACCATATTCAAATTGCATTTTTAGCTCCAATTTCAATTGGTTGAGAACAACTTCAACAGGTCTCTCCACTTGAGTAAATGTCCTTTTGTTTATCTCTCCCCACACCCTATATATAGAAATTTCATGTTAGATGTTTTGATGATGACAATTAGGACTTTTTGTTAGACCCCAAAATGTGTAAGTTTGTTTTCAGCCTTGAAGCATTAGATTTGTAATAGGCTTTGTTTTATTTTTATTCTAGATTGTTAGGTTAAGTTGTCTCAGACTGAGCGTCTGATATGTTCTGAGTGAGTTTATCAGAAGTAAAGTTTGAAAACTCAAGCGCCTGAAGTCTGAATAAAGATGAAGATTCCAAGCGTCTAGAATGACCAGCTACATCAAGCGTCACCTTATAGGATAGAAGTGATTCAAGGATAAACAAGCGTCTATCAATGACTGATTTCACGTGAATTTATTTCTAAGTCCAGAAGGAGTTTAATGCAAATATTCTCAATACATTAAGTGCCAACGGGCATTTAATTCAAATGCATTAAATGCTGATAAGAGCATTCAATGTGATAAGCACTTTCAGACGTACGGAGAAGCCACCCTATTGAACTGTCAACATTTCATAAACTGCAGCACCAACTTTGTGCAGCAGACTTTCAGGAAAAAGGACAAAAGTTGTTCACTCGCGGAAGTGAGAGACACGCGCTCGTGCATGTGTCAAACAGACACTTTCTCCAAGAATGTCTATAAATAGGACCTCAACAACAAGCCAAACCGAGAATAATAGATTTCCAAGCCAAATTGTTGTTGCATTGAAGTCTCATTCCTTAAACTCTAAGAAAAGCCAGAATTTTCAAGAAAACATTCTCTTTGCTTTTCTTCAATTCCTGAGACAGTCAACCAATATCTCAAACATTCTTTTCAGAGATTCCTAGTTGTTTGAACTTTGCCAAAATCAAACAAACCTTTTAGAAAAACCCCTATCCAAGCCTCGCGATCTGTGTGAAGTCGAAGTTGGATACTTGCAGTATTTCTAGGTGAAAGAAGCAAGGGGATTGAAGTGATTTGGAGCAGAAGTCTGTGTGATCAAGGAGCTCAACTCATCAACATCTATCTCTCCCTAATTTGTAGAAGATTCTGTGTGATTCTTTGAGAATCATTTTAGTGGATTGCCTCCAAGTGTTCAAGGAGAAGAAGGACGTAGTTGAGATTACACCACCCAACGAACCTTACAAATATTGTGTTCTTTACTTTATTTTCAGTTTTCATATTGTCATATCATAAACTGATCAAGTAAAATTTAATCAAACGCTAAACAACTAAATACACTTTCCGTGACGCTAAAGCTTTTAAAAAGAAGACTACAAAAATAATTCTGCTGTGCTAACACTGATTAAAGAACTGAATGCTTAAATCTACTTGGTTAAAGTATTCAAATCTTGAAGTCTAAGTTAACTTTCTAAAAACAGTCTTCATCAGACACTGAGCCTAAGCGTCTATATTTCAAGTAAATGCTCAGTAAAAGCGTCTACATTTCAAGCGTCCAAAACCATTTTAATACGAAACTATTTGAAGTCGAAAAAGACTTCAGGGTCTATTCAACCCCCCCCCCCTCTAGACCCTTTCGTATGCCACTTGGGACCAACACTATACAACACACCAGATACCCCTGCATTGAAGATTATTTGCCTGAATTTCCATCTCCTAAAGGCATATTTTATCAAACCTCTCTATCTACTAAATTGGTGAAGCCAATTTCCCACATGTAACCACTGCATAATTCCTTGCAGCAGTTGCCCTGTCCAAACACGCCCAAAGAACAGATGTTATATGTTCTCAATTCCATCACCACACAACACACAATTCCAATCAACAACATTCACAAACTTTCTCAACCTCTCTTTAGTAAAATCTTTAATGCATACCTAAGCAAGTTATAAAAGAATGTTTACGTAAACTGAATTTGTTCTACACAACATTAGCAAACCTGAAATAAGTTTGCTCACCTTTCAGCCAATCATATCCGATAATATGATTATAAGAATAAAAACTATCGAAATAACAAGAAATAAGATGAATATAAATGCTAAAGAGAGGGATTTTTATTACTTTGAATATGGGTGTTCTTGAGAGGAAAATACAAAGATATAATTAGATTGAATGAAACTTTGTGTGTAACCTTTACAATTGTGTATTTCTAGCTATATATGGCCATCCACCCCCTCTCTTCCTTAAGCATGGGGCATTTTCTTGTAATTGTGGGTTAAGTGGGGGATTCCCTTATTTAGAGGATAGTGGATGGATAGTGGGTTGTTGTTGACTTATTCCACTATATCCCTTCGCCAGCTATGCTTATCATATCCATATCCATCTATGCATCAGTTTCCTTGTCAGCTATCCCGTTAGGTGAACCATGAGGTCACTCGTATGCTTAGTCGTCGAGCTTACGTCTTGCTATCGCTATGCTCATCCTCTTAGAACATTCATGATGGACTTTACTTTCATTACTTTAGCCCAAACTATCATATGCTAATCGTGGCCTGTTTCTTGTGAGGCCCAATAAGAAAATTGAAATTTACAAACGTATCATAAGTCCCCCTACTCTTGAGAGATTGAGAGAATTTCAAGGTCTCGAGAGTACATTTAGCATGTAGATCACCAGCTAGTCCAACAGTTAACTCGACGAGCTAACCGCCACATGTTCGACCCTGCTTCATTAGCCAGCTAATTTATTTGCTTTAATTGTTCCTTCTCTAACAACACTTTCTTCAGCCCTCCCGTTAGTATTATCTTGAGGTCTTGTATTTTCACAAAACATTGTATTCATAGAATAATCGCAATGAGTATTTATGCTTGCATGTTTCGCACATATTTCACAAGGCTTTTTTGAGTACTTGCGTGTTCGCAAGGCCCTTTTGGTATTTATGGCTTTTTTGGGTGCTTGCATATTTTGCAAGGATGTTTTGGTGCTTACACGTTTCGCAAGGTTTCACCTGCATGTTTCACATGGCTTTTGCTTGCATGTTTTGCAGGGCTTTTGCCTGCATGTTTTACCACACTTTTGCATGCATGTTTCGTAGGGCTTTTGCCTATATGTCTTGAGGAGATCCTTTTTTTTTTTTTTGTGCTTGCATGTTTCGCAAGGCTTTTTTCTTCATGTTTTATAGGTCTTTCGCCTGCATGTTTTTCAGAGCTTTTGCTTGCATGTTTCACAGGGCTTTCGTTTGCATGTTTCACAAGGATTTTGCCTACTTGTTTTTACAAGTCTTCCATCATAAAACTTTCTCCAATGTTGGATGCTCTAAGGTCACATCAGCTCTCACTCTTCATCCTCGACTTCTTTCATTTTAGTTGTTTCTTCCATGTTCACATGTTTTTTTGCTCTGGCTAGTAGGATATCAAAATTAATGGTGACTTTTAGCTAATGACCTAAAGACTTCTCCATCTTTTAATCCTTTAATGAAAGCACTTGAGAGCACCTCCGCATTGGCTGATGGGACCTCCAATGCAATAGCATTGAATCTTCGAATATACTCTCGCAAAGACTCATCATTCTCCTAGCGCATATTGAACAAACTTAAGGAGCTCTTTTGGTACTTCTTGTAGCTCGCAAACTAGAGCAAGAATAGAGAATTGAATTCTTGAAACAAATGAACAAACTTCGATGGTAGCTGATTGAACCACTGTTGGGCAGCAAGTGTCAACATTGTCAGATAAACTCGACATTTCACTCCATCAGAATAACAGTGCAATAATGCCCAACTCTAGAGTTTCCACAAGTGCTCCATAGGATCTGTAGAGCCATTGTATTCAAGTAAGTTGGGCATGCGAAAATTATGAGGTAATTCGTCAGTCATTACTAATGGTTCGATGGGATTTCTCTCTGAGGATTTGGCAAGTTTCCTTCGAAAAGCTGTCTCATCTCTCACATTTCCTTCTGTATATGTCCTCGAACATTTCCATCATGCTAGCTTGAGATGTCCATGCAGCTCCAGGAGCTGGATATCTCTGTCTTGAGAAATTACTCCCACCTCTAAGTGTGTTTGCTCCAACCATATAGGTATCATGAAACTCATGTAGAAGTAGAAGTAGTGGGATCCAAATAGAGTGCTCAGGCAGCACCAATCGATTCTTATACAAAAATCATCCCTTGACCACCATAAAACCCGGTCGACTTGTCGGGTCTTGCCTCATCGCCGTTATAATCCCCTACACATAACTATCCCTTTGTTGCTCCTCAACGATGTCACATAATGTAGTCCAAACCGGCCCACTAAGTGCCATACATGTCCCGTCCAATTCATTTTGATGCCACAATGAGTCGGCTGCCTTGTTCGACACAATCCATCTTATATATGATCTCAAAATCATAGCCCAATAACTTGCCCACCTAATTTTCTTGCGCCGAGGTCACAATTCGTTGATTGAGCAAATGTTTAAGACTATGGTGATCAGTCTTAACCACGAAACGTCGACCAATCAGATAAGGTCACTAGTGCTGAATTGCAATACTAGTCCCATTAATTCTCTTTCGTAAGTCAATTTTGACAAAGAGCCCTCCACCAAGGCCATACTAAAATAGGATATAGGCCGCTTGTCTTTCATTAACATGCGCCTATCCTAGTGTCTGACGCATCACACTCAATTTCGAAGGTCTTCGCGAAATTGGGCATTGCCAACACCGATGCCGAGTTCAGTGCTGATTTCAGTGCACGGATGGCTGCCTTGGCCATATCCGACCACTCAAATCGGGTGGGTGCATTTTTTTTTAGCAATTGAGTGAGTGGTCTTGCCAATATACCATAATCCCGAACAAAACACATGTAAAAACCTGTTAGTCCCAAAAAAAACCTCACGGCCTTTACCGACTTAGGAGTGGGCCAATCCACTACCACCCGGACCTTTGTCAGATCCATGAAAACACCCGAGGCCGAGATAATGTGGCCCAGGTAATCCAACTGAGTACAACCAAAAACACACTTCTTCCGGTTCGCTTTGAAAGAGTTAGTTCGCAAAATATCTAACACAACTGCCAAATGTTTCTCATAATCGATATGTGAATGACTATATACTAAAATATCATCAAAGACAACCAAAATGAACTTACATAATAGAGCACAAAAAAGGTCGTTCATAACTGACTGAAAATTCGCTGGAGCATTAAACAGACCAAACGGAATAACAAGGAACACATAGTGGCCACTATGTGTGCGAGATGCCCATTTTTGGTATGTCCATGGACTTACCTGAATCTGATGATACCCAGATCGCAAATCAATTTTCGAAAATACCGTTGCACCTGACAACTGATCCAACATCTCCTGTACAACCAAAATTGGGTATTTATCTAGCACCGTCACCTTATTTAATTTCCCGATAGTCTACACAAAATCTCCAGCTCCCATCCTTCTTCTTCACGAGTAACACCGGGCTCGAAAATGGGCTTGAACTCGGTTGAATTATACTGATCATGAGCATGTCACTCACCAAACGTACAATTTCATCTTTCTGTAAGTGACCATATCGATAAGGTCATACAGAAACTGAACCGGTCCCCTCCAACAACTCAATCATGTGGTGCAATGATCGGCACGGTGGCAACCCCTCTGATTCACCAAACATGCCCGAGTATCGTTCCAAAATCCCCGCCACCTTCTCGGCATCCGGGCTGCCCTCGGCTAGCTCCCCGAAATTGCCCAACACTCATGCGATCCCACCACTATTGCAAACAATTCTAGCTCCTAAATATGCAACAAGGATTTCAAAGTTGCGTGAGACCTACTTGATGAGTTATCACCTATGAGAAAAACCGACTTCCCCTCCAAAACAAAACCCATCGTCATCTTTCGCCAATTCACCTTGACATCACCCAAGGTGGCCAACCAAGCAATGCCAAGAATAATATCAACACCTCCGAGCGGAAACACATAGCAATTGGCCTTTATCGAAACTGAGTCCAATTGAACAACCAAGTTCTGAAAAACACCCACCGAATCAGTTCGTCGTCCATCCCTAACTGCATACCAAACCAATCTATTATCATCACCCGTAATCCGAACTAAGCCACCAATTTTGAAGATATAAAATTATGGCTCGCGCCGCTATCCACCAATATTGTAACTTCTCGCCCCGCCACATAACCCTTGAGTTGTATAGTACGAGGGCCCAAAAACCTAACAACAGAGCACAGCGACAGGGCTGCCAAGTCAAGTTGCTCACCTCCCGCCTGTTCGGTATGCTCTTTAGCTTCCGTATCCATCTCAATCTCCTTTAACTCTAGTAAAGGGGCCTCATCATCAGCCACTAACAAAACCCGCAGATGTTTGATGGGACAGTCATGCATCGGGTGGTAGGGTGCCTTGCACCCTTTCGCCGTAACTCCTCACGTTCAGCATTAGGTGAGCGCCAATACGGGGCCCTTGTTGGTGCTTGGCCACCCTCTCCCGATGTATTATTGCCCGGCAGCCACGGCCCTGCGACTAATGGCGCGCGGGTAGCGCCAACCACAGTGGTGACCCGGTTAGTGTGTTTCCCTGAGATTGACTGCAAACTGTTGCGACCCCGAACGAAATAATTCAGTTCCAACTATATGTACCCTTATTACCGTTTCAATATTTTTGACCAATTTCATGGCCTAATCTAAATCCTCTGAATCCAAGACCCACACCTGACAATAGATATTTTCCTGCAGTCCATTCATGAAATACCCCAGACAATTATCATCCGATAATCCTAGCACTTGATTCACTAGTTGTGTGAATACGTTTACATAGGTCTCTACCCCCTCTGGTTGCCGAGCTGCTACCAGTCACTCATATGGATTTCCATGGCATCGATCGTCAAAACTTGTTATCAAATCATGCGAAAACTCCTGCCACGAAAATTAAGGCTTACAATGTTTCAACCATTGAAACCAGTGGAGTTGCCCCATCTAATGCCACCATGACCAATTGAAATCTCAACCCTCCTGACATGGATAAATATCAAAGCGTTGTTCAACTCGTTCTAACCAACTCAACGGGTCCGTCCCTTCAAACGATGGAAAGGTTGGAATCGGTGGTGTGGTACTCGATTCTGCCATCGTAGTTGCCGCTGGATGCTGTTGTTGCATCGTGAATTAGTCCCCTTTCACCGCGGTGGATGCGCTAGTAGCACCAATTGACCCAGGCGCTTAAGCCGCCGTCAGAATTTTCATCCCGTGCAGCAACTCAACCATCTGCTCTTGCAACTCTGTGATACTTCCCTTCATCTAAGATTGGTCCTCAGTAAATACACTCATCATCTCTTTAATCGCCTGAAGACGACCGTCAGCCACGCTAATCCGAGTTTACACCATCGCGAGTTGTGATTCCGCAGGTCGGACCAAATTGATGGATGATAAAAATAAAGAATGAAACACACAAGAATTAATACGTTATAAATCAAGAACAAATCGTGTTCTTGCCCAAAAGCCTTAGCTTCCCAGATTCAACATCAATGAATGATAATCAAAAATCCTAAAACAATATTTATAGTCCTTACTCTCAACTTACCATAATAGGACTCCTACCAATAATTAATAACTTAACAAAACAATAACAAAGCAATAATAATAATATTAATAATAATAATAATAATAAGAGAAAATAACAGATACCCCCCCCCTCCCCAAACCTATGAGGTGATGTGCACTTTGCCCCCCCAACCTATTAAAAGTTGCACTTAACACCCTAACCTATCATATATGTACACTTAACCCCCTCGGTCAGCTTCGGGCAGCATATAAGGGGCAAAGTGCTACAAACCCATAGGTAAGGGGGCAAAGCGCACATCACCTCATAGGTTGGAGAGGGGGGGGTATCTGCTATTTTCTTTTTCTTTTTTAAATTCAAATATTCTTAATATTAACTTAACCCCCCTCGGTCAGCTTCGAGAAAATTTTTACCCATTCATCGTTCAATTTAAATCATGCATATTGGGATTTATTTGAATTTTTCTTAAAATATTATTTTTAGGTTTGAAATAAATAATTTTCAAATATGAAAATAATTTTCAAATATGAGATGATGTGCGCTTTGCCCCCTCACCTATGAGGTTTGTAGCACTATGCCCCCTGTGAGTTGCCCGAAGCTGACCGAGGGGGTTAAGTGCACATATATGATAGGTTATGGTGTTAAATGCAATTTTTAATAGGTTGGGGGGCAAAGTGCACATCATCTAATAGGTTGGGGGAGGGGGGTATCTGCTATATTCTCTAATAATAATCAATCTGCATTAGTCTCTCCCGCCAAGCCGCTCGTCCCACCCATATGCTTGTGTTGCACGTAAACTCGCAAGGGTCCCGATGATCGTGTTTCACGTATCGTCTCATCCGGTTCACTCCTTTGCTCCACATCAAAGTGCAACTGAAATTCTAATGGAACTAAATCGGATAAGGCGAAGTCCAATAGGGCCAAAACTGAAATTTTCCCATCATTAAAATGTAAGGATATTTTTGTTTTCAAATAAAAGTTCATAGGCAAAATTAGGGTTTTTTGTGGTGCGGTTTGAATTTTTATTTTTATTTTCGCCCTATAGGGCCAAAACTGAAATTTTCTCATAATTAAAATGTAAGGATATTTTTGTTTTCAAATAAAAGTTCGTAGGCAAAATTAGGGTTGTTCGTGGTGCGATTTGATTTTTTTTTTTTTTTTGTGGCTAATTTGAAACCAAATTGTCAAGTGTAGCTTTTCGGTAGAGAAATCTTAAATTGCTAATTAGAAAAATGAAACCAAGGGTGCAGTTTTGAGGGGTTTTTGGTTTTTAACTAAAAAAAAAAGGGTCAAACAAAACTAAAACTATTTCAGGTTATCAGTGAAAAAATAGCAATTTTTTTAACATTGTTTAATTAAATGTAACAATATATTCCACATAGATAAAGCTTAGCATAAGAGTATTAATTCTAACAAACTACATGGCATATTTAAAAACTTCATAAAAAAATCAAAATATTAGACAAATTCATCTTACTAATTAAAAAACAAAAATTAAAAAAATATATATATATAATGCGGTTTAGTTTTGGTGCAGTTTGGTCCAAAACCGCCACCAAACCGTTTTGGTAGTACGATTTTTCTAAACATCTAAACCACAGTTTGTATAGAAAATTGACAAAAATAGTTTGGTACGGTTCGTTTCGGGCGATTTTACGAAATTGTTGTCCGACCCTAGGCAAAATTGCTCGAGGAAGGCCATGAGTATAACTTAAAAATTCATAAGGGGATTTTATTTTTTGATAAATAAATTCTCTCAATGAGGTAAGTGACTAATTCAACATGTCATAAAGGGGTCCTCATATGTATTTTGCCCTATGTTAACATGGCACAATTTTCTTATTTTCACCTGTTTGATAGTGACAATAGAATTAGTTTTATTAGTATTCCACAATTTTTATGAGTATATATTCTAACATATTTTAGTTTTAATAGGTAAGCAAAATAACAATTATCACGTATAAGAAAAATAAAGCTAACTTTAAATAAACTTATAATAGTTTCAAAATATACAAGCAATTCTTCAAAAAATTCATTGAAGTTGTACACGACGTTCACTTATTTATCATATAATTGAATAAGTGAATACACATAAAGATACATATTACAATCAAACAAAATAAAATAACAACTATTAACACTAATATAATCAAGTTTATGCAACCGTAAAATTTCAACAATATTATGACACTTTTTCAAAAGAACATAAAGTAATGTAATATAACCAGTTCATATCTTGTGGTAGAGAAACTCTAAATAATCAAATGATGTTGATGTCTTTGTATATTTTCCCTTCTCAACAATTCTTTTTATGGGTTTTAGGAAAAATGATTGTTAATTCAAATCCTAATAGATTTAGAAGATAAGTTTAATAGGAAAGTATTTGGGAAAATTGCATAATGTACCTCTGTGAAATACGAAACTTGCATGAAATTCCCATATGTTATAAAAATAGTCTAATATACCCCTATGTTATTTTGTAGTTTGCACACTCTCCCTTTCCGTTAATGTTGACTAATGATGTTAATTGTTTGTGTTGTATTACCTTTATACCCCTAATGTTAATAAATATTATTTTATTCTCATTTAATATCAGCCTTTGGATCATTGTTCTTAATCATTGGGTCAAACAAATGAAGACAAAATAATAAAAATTATGAGAAAAATCATCAAAGCATCACAATTAATTACAAAAGATTCAGAAAAATAAAAAAAATCCATAAAAATTGAGAAATAAAAAACAAAAAAGAAAATTCAGGAGAAATTGAAAAAATATTTACAAAAGATTCTAAGGTTCAAAAATCCATAAATAAATTTTAAAATATCATAAATAATTATAAAAAATCTGAAACTAATTATGAAAAATCAAAAAAATATCAAAAAAAAATTATAAAAATTCTAGAAAAAAATTCCATAAAAAATTGAAAATAAAAAGTAAATTTGAAATTTAGGAAATATTTCAAAATTATTCAGAAAATAATTTCATAAATAAAATTAATAAATTTGACAAAAACAGGAAAAAAAATATCTAAAAATTGAGAAAAAAAATAAAAAAAATGAAAAAGTGATAAAAAAAAGCATCAGAAATGATTATATAATTTTTTGAAAATAAAATTCAGAAAAGTAGAAAATAAATCTGAAAATTCGAAAAACAAAAAATCAAAAAAAAAATCTGTAAAAAGGCCAAGCGACATGGTGGTGGAGGCCTGGGTAGACTGGTGGCGGAGGTGTCAATGATGGCCGATCTCTAGACAAAGAAGTGTGGCGATGTTGGACGGTGGTGGTGCGGCAGATTTGTGGCGGAGAGGCGTCGAGTTTGAGATCTGTGAGACTGGTGGAGGGTTTGAGAATTGATAGGGTGGTGGGGGCGACGGGTTATTGAAGACCATGTGGATGGAGTTTATTTGCAACGTCGTTGAGGCAGCTGGGCTGGCGGTGAAGGTGAAGGTTGCTGCACAGACGGACGAAGAAGAAGGAAATGAAGGGGAAAAGGAAGGAAAGAAAAAAGGAAAGAAAAGAAAAAAGGAAAAAGAAAAGAGTAAGGAGAAAAGAAAAAAGAAAAAGGGAAAAGAAAAAGGAAAATAGGAAAAGGGTATTTTAGACAATTATACTTTCATTTTAACTTTTAAAAATTCTAAAATACGTCCCACTTCGCACAAACCGCGCGTGAAAGCTACTTTCCATTAGTTTCAAAAACACAGGGGTGTATCAGGCTATTTTTATAACACAGGTAGGTTTCATTACATGTTTCGTGTTTCACAGGGGTATGATATGCAATTTTCCCAAAGTGTTTCTACCCAAAACCTATTGGTCTAATGGTATCCACCCCTCAATTTCTGTGAGAGGTCATGGGTTCGAATTCAGATTGTCACAAGTTGTGGCTCTCCCCTCCTTCATGGAACTAGATAAAGTCATTATAACTCATGATTATAATTATCAACTCGAGTTTATCGGGTTAGATAAGTAGGGTATCCCCTCCTTCTTGAATTAAAAAAGGGAAAACGTTTCTTAATCTTAAAGTATAGAAGAGAGGTTTAAAAAGGAAAATTTAAATTGTTGACAATTGAATTATTTATTTTATAATAATTAGCTAATTTGTTTTATGCTTATTCCTTTTTAACAAAAACAAAGACATTTAATTAAACGTGGCATATTGAAAGATGGCAGGGCCCCCGACGTTTAAATTGAAGCATGGCCTACGAAAATAAAATGACATAAAAGGAGGGAAGCATTTATTGGGTTGGGGGAACTCTCTATCTACTTTTCATTGCTCCGTTATGACTGTTAACTCAATCTTAGTTCTACATCTTCACCCACTTCAATTACAAACAAATGTTGCAAGGGTTAACTAAACTCCTCTATATTAATTAGTAACAAATTACATTCTGAATTTATACAGTGACACCATGTTTGGAGTGCAAACTGCAAATTACTCAATTAGGTCAAAACTAATTTTGCAAATTCTTTTGGATTTAATCTCTTCTTATTTGATCCACTAATGCATTTTATTTTAGACATTATTGTTTGAAAAGTTTGTCTTGTTTATTTTAGTCTATTTTAAATCCAGTTCATCGGATTTGTTCACTTGATTCTTTCAAATGCTCATATATATACTCTTAATAATAGTTTATTAAAATAAGCAAGAATCTATCTACAGTGAAAAGCAAGAATTTCTTGACTTTTTCTTGGTTTAACTATTGACCTTGAAAGAAGATAGTATAATATGATAAAAAAGTTGAAATATGTTACTTAATAGATGCAACTTCTGATGAGTTTCTCTAAAGTCTAAATTGTTGAAAAATTGGCATGGGCATGGCCCAGTTTTAGGGAAAATTCTATGCTGGGCCGAGGGCCGTTGGATCCCCCCACATGGGGGGGTTAAATGGGATTTTGACCCCCCTGTTGGGGGGATCCAACGGCTGAGCTGGGCCGAGACCTCGGCCCAGCATAGAACAGCCCTTTCTAGGTAATATTATGGTGGATCGAGATTAATGCTCCCAGTCTATCCAACGTTGGGAAGGGTGGTTTTCGCATAGGTGGCACCCCCTCCCGAATAAATATGTGTCGGTCCACCATAGTATTATCCGTCAACTAGTTTACACACTGAACCTGTATTAGAAAGAATATTCAAAAAAGCTGTCATTCAGAATCTTGTGTAAGAGGAGAAAAAATGAATGTGAATGTAGGTGAAATATTTCTTGGTTCATTCATATCAATATTGCTTGATAAGTTAACCTCGGGTGATTTACCGAAATTTTTGGGAGAAAGCATTGATGGTTTGCTGAAGAAATGGAGTGGTAAACTTTCCATGCTTCAAGCAGTGCTTACTGATGCAGAGACCAAGCAGAATTCACTGACTGCTGTAAAATTGTGGCTGAATGATCTCCAGGATTTAGCTTATGATCTGGATGATATTGTCGATGCATTGGCCACCGAAGCGTTGCGTCGTAAGTTGATTGCTAATGCAGGCACCAGTAATGTGTGGAACCTGTTTTCCAATCACATTAACTCAAAAGTAGGTGCTTTTGTATTTGATTATAGAATTGCTCACAGGATAGAGGAGATCACATGCAGATTGGAAGATCTCATAACACAAAGAAGTGACCTGCCGCTGTTTGAGAATTCCCGGAAGAGACCATTTATCGATGGAGAAAGATTTCCCACCACTTCATTGGTCAACGAATCACGTGTTTACGGTCGCAGACGAGAGAAAGAGGAAGTGATTCAAATGTTGCTGGATGAATCCAACAATGTGATACCAATTGTTGGCATGGGTGGTATAGGTAAGACTACCCTTGCTCAGCTCGTATATAATGATGACAGGGTTAAAAGCTCTTTTGATCTTAGGGCATGGGTTCATGTATCTGATGATTTCGACATTTCTACGGTAACAAAGGCCATATTTGAGCAAGTCTTTTCTCAAAGATGTGATTTCAAAGATTTAAACATGCTTCAAGTAAAGTTGAAGGAGAGACTGTCGAAAACAAAGTTTCTTTTTGTCTTAGATGATGTTTGGATTGATAATTGTGAAGATTGGGAAATCCTTTGTCTTCCTTTCCTTTCTGGGGTTCTGGGGAGCAAGATCCTTGTTACAACTCGTAATGAGAGTGTGGCGTCGATCATGTCTTTTGGTCCTTCATTTTACTTGAAGGAACTAGAAGGTGATGATTCTCTCTCTCTTCTGGCTCAATATTCACTTGGAGCCGGGAGTTTCAACGGATACTCTGATCTAAAAGAAATCGGTGAGAAAATCGTAAAGAAATGTAACAACTTGCCATTGGCAGTGAAGACCATGGCGGGTATCCTACGGTCAAAACTAAGCTCTAATGAGTGGGAAGATGTGTTGTATAGTGATATATGGAGTATAGGAGATGATCGAAACAAAATACTTCCTGCTCTCAAATTGAGTTACCATCATCTCCCACCTTACTTAAAACGGTGCTTTGCTTACTGCTCTATTTTTCCAAAGGATTATGAATTCAGCAAGTATGAGTTGATATTGCTTTGGATGGCTGAAGGTTTCCTCAACCAATCGAATGGGAAGAGTTTGGAAGAGCTAGGCAGTCGTTATTTTGAAGAACTCATATCCAGGTCATTTTTCCACCAATCAGGGGCCAATAAGTCGCGGTTTGTGATGCATAGCCTCATAAATGATCTAGCTTGTTATGTGGCTGGAAGAATATGTATGAGGTTCGAAAAGGATTTGGATGATAATGAGCAATATAAAGTTTCTGCTGATATTCGCCACTTATCATTCACTCAGAGCAGATATGAAACATCTCAAAAATTTGAAAATCTTCACGAAGTTTCTGGTTTAAGAACTTTATTGCCATTACCTGTTGGTCCCTCGGAAGAATCTTTTATATCTAATCGAGTTTTAATTGATTTGTTCCCGAAATTGAGATCCCTGAGGGTGCTATCCTTGAGTTGTTATGTGTCCATCAATGAGCTACCAAATTCTATTGGGGATTTAAAGCATCTAAGGTACCTTGATTTATCAAAGACATGGCTGAAGTGGTTGCCAGAATCAGTGACTTCTCTTTGCAACTTACAAACATTATCTTTGCGAGATTGCACTTATCTTACCAGGTTACCGACATCCATACACAATTTGATTAATCTCCGTCATCTTGACATATCTCGTACATATGCACTGCAAGAGATGCCTTCAGGGATTGGCTTGCTTACTGGTTTGCACACGTTATCCAGGTTCCTTGTGAGTAAAAGTAATGGATTGGTGCTCAAAAGCTTGGGGAAACTCGTGAATATAGAAGGAGCGCTTAGCATTGAGGAACTGCAAAATGTGACGAATGCTGAAGCAGCAAAGGAGGCTAATTTAATGCATAAGATTGGCCTGGGCGAGTTACATTTGGAATGGAGCAGTGATTTTGACGATACTCGAGACGTACATCTTGAACTGTGCGTGCTTGATCAGCTGCAACCCCCACATAACTTGGAAAATCTAGAAATTGTGTCTTATGGGGGTCTAAAATTTTCAAGATGGATCGAGGACAAGTCGTTCCCCAAATTAGAGAAGCTCCGTCTGAGCAAATGCACAAACTGCATATCCTTACCAAAGTTGGGTCACCTGCCTTTGCTAAAAGAGTTGTATATTGGAGGCATGAATCAAGTGAAAACCTGGAGAACCGAGTTCTGGGGGAATAGTTCTTTGGAGCTTGCTTTTCAATCACTAGAGACCTTAGAGTTCGAGGACATGCCAGAATGGCAAGAATGGTCAAGCTCAACCTTAAATGCAAAAGTTAGTGGTCCATTTCCTCGCCTTCGCAAACTTTCTATCTCGTCTTGTCCCAAACTGGGCTCAGTCCCGCTTACGCAGCTTCCTTCTTTGATCCAACTGGTGTTAAAAGACTGTGGAGTGAGTGTACTAAAGAGCTTGCCTCATATGCCATCACTAACTCACTTGTCTTTACAAAGTATCTCGGGATTGACTTCTCTTTCCGGAGCTTTTGTCCATTTCCCTTTGTCTCTTCAGGTGCTCAACATTAACTGTTGCGATGATCTAGTGACGCTGTGGCCAATTTATGATGTGGTGCAAAACCTTGTCCGCCTTGAAGAGATTGTGGTTAAAGAGTGCCCTCAGCTAGTCTCCCTTAATGAGATCTGTTTAATACCCATGCTTAGGTCTCTTCACGTAGAAAGACTTGAAGCTCTGAAATCACTGCCAGTTCACAGGTTACCCTGCAGCCTTAGGAAACTTGAAATTATGTGGTGCAAGAGATTAGGTGAGATTATGCTTGGAGATTGTGGTGCATCACTCGAGCACCTCTACATCTGGAATCTCGATACAACAAAGTTACTTGGATCTATTCGCAGTTTTGCAACTCTAACCGAGCTTTTCATTAGTGGCTGTGATGTTATTGAAACTTTTCCTCAAGAAGGGCTAGCAGCTCCAAATTTGAGAAAACTGTCGATCTGGAACTGCCAAAATCTGGTGTCGTTGCCACATCAGATGGAGATCCTCACATGTCTGGAATATTTGTCATTGTGGTATTGTCCCAGTCTAACGCTCTTTCCACAACAGGAGTTTGTGTTTCCCCCGAACCTAACATACCTTGAGATCAGATATGTTGAGACACTAAAGCCACTTTCTGAATGGGGTCTCCATCGCCTCATTTCTCTCCGTTGGTTTGTTATTGTTGGTGTATATCCAGATTTGGTTTCCTTCTCTAATAGTGATGATGAGGAGAAATTTTTACTTCCTTCAACTCTCACAACATTTTGGGTGGCTGAACTACCGAATTTGAAGACTCTATACAAGGCCTTCCGTAACCTTTTCAATCTTCAACATATAGATATCTGGGAATGCCCTAAGCTCGAGGCGTTGCCTATGGAAGATCAGCTTGACAAGCTGTGGAGTTTGCACATTCACGAGTGCCCACTTCTTGAGAAACGGTGCTTAAAGGACAAAGGCGGTTACCAACGCATGATTGCTGAAATTCCTGATGTGATGATCGATTATTGTAGAGTCCCTTGTTCTAAGTTTAGCTCAGACGAGAGATTGGTAATGCTTTGATTCTTGTCAATTGCTAGCTGGAATTGTTTGCCTCTTACCATTGAACTTCCATAGCTGAATTTGGTTCTCTTTGAGTTTTTTGAAGTCTTGTTAAATCAACTATCCTAGTTTCTGCATTGCTTCAATAATGTTTCTCTTTTGATTTTATTTGTACCATGTTTCTATCTCTGATTCATTTGAATGGGATTCATTTTATCTTACACTCAAGATTGGCTCTGATGTGCTTTAAAGGCTTGGTTGTAGCTGTCTAAGTTTCTTACATTCATGTGGTTTTGTTTATCTGCAATGTTAGTTGCTTAGGTTTGTTATAGCTAGTTAGCTCGGTTGGTTTTCGATTGATGCTATTCGAGGTGTAGACTAGTTTGGTTGTGGCAACGGTTTCTTTTGTACACTTTTTTTCTCTCCTTTTATTTATAGGAAAAATTACACACAGACCCCCTTACTTATTATGTAATTACCAAAAATCCTTTCATTTATTTGAAATTATTAACACATCCCCTCATGTCCGTTTTAACAATTCTTACAATTTTCCCATCTTTATATCATAAATTTGATTTTCCTTAAAAAAATAAAAATAAAAATAAAAAATGTATTTCCTGCAACAAAAATGCTTTTCAAGATGGATATGAACCAACATTGCCTATTCTAGTCGTGAGACTAGTCGTGAGACTGTTAGTGGGATTCAAGCAAAAAGGCAATACGAGCAATAAAATATAGTAATGATATACTGTTTGATTTGTAAAAAGTTTGTGAACAATGTATGTTTTTGCATTGAGAAATATTATCAAATTTTATTTGAATGGTGTTTTAGTAATTTTACTTCTTTTAATCACACAGTTTGATGTAATTAGTCAAATTTAATATATTTTATCGTTTATCTGTTAGATATATGGAGATTGGATATTGTTTCTTCTAGTTTTTCGCTTGAGTTTAGATTTAGGAGTAAATTATGATTGTTTTTAAAGAATATTATAATTAAGTAGATTTTGAGAACTAGAGGGAGCAGAATAATGCAAAAAGATTTTAATGGGGGCAAAGTGGAATGTTTATTAAATCAAAAGAACAAAGGAATTACCAAGACCTGTTGGTCTAATGGTATTCACCTCCCACTTTATGTGAGAGGTCCTGAATTCGAGTCTAGATTGCCACAAGTTGTGGCTCTTTCCTCCTTTATAGAGTTAGATAGAGTCTTTATGGCTCATAATTATGACTATGAACTCGGGTTTGTCAGGCTAGATATTTAGGGTATACCTTTCTTTTTGAATTAAAAAAAAAAAGAACAAAGGAATTAAGGAAGTAGATGTTGTGTACAATGGAGCAAGTAAATATGCAAACTAAGAAAGGATTGAATATGAATCTTGAAACCAAGGGCCCTGAGGGTGCTACATAAAGTTTGTGCTTAAGGTCAAGCAAGGAGGGTATGAACTTGAAACCCTGTAAGCTTAAACAAAAGTTTGTTCTGCAAATCATATTGCCGTGATGCTTTAGTGATGTCCCTCAAGATCGATTGATTTTCTTAGGGAGGTTCCGGAGTGTCCTGTATAATTGCAATTTCTTTGTGTATAGTGGACCGCGCATGTCTCAACATATTATATAGTTGTGGTTATTCGAAAACTTGAAATTTTGAGAGTTCTAGTATAATTACAATTATTTATGTATGATGGAGTCTGCATTTCCCAAAACCTTTAATAATTGTAGTTAACTACTGAAAAGAAAAAGAATAGTTATCATTGTTCGAAGACTCCGAGTCTCGAGAATTTCCAAGAATGAATCTCGAATTTTCATTTAATACCTCTTTTACTCAATGTGGACATTAAAAATGAGAGCCTTGTTCCTCACCAATTATCACTTATACCTCTTTGCTCAATGTGGGCATTAAAAATGAGAGCCTTGTTGATTAAGTGAGAACAACATTAGCTATGATCAGCAATTAACAGAATGGCAACAATTTTACTACACTTGCACATCAAAATACCCAGAGGAAATGGTGAAATGAAAATGGAATGTGCTGGCTAATCATCATTCTCCCTTCACTTCTCTTGTTCGGAAAATAAACATCAAAAATGAAGATCTTTTAAGTATCCATTTCCTACCCATAAAATTGGAAAAGAGTCACATTTTGCTCCTCCAACAATAACAATTCCCTCTATGGTACTACCAACATGTGATCCAATATTTCCCACAGTCAAAAGCCAATGTAGTATGAATGATTCTTATGAATTCTCGGGAATCCTGCTACGTTTGCATCTATCTACGTGTGTGGTGGACCCCACATGAATACCTCTTCAGATATGACTATAGTTATACCGGAACTTATAGGGGCACCACACATGAATGATTGTAATTAAATCGAGACTCGAAATTCTGGGAACTCCAAAAGGACGAGTTCGTTATGCTCATTTTGGCCATTGAATGAAGTCGATAAGTTCTCTTTTTGGCTTATACTCATTCAATTGGCAACCCACAGTTTCAGAGTAAAGTCAAATCAACTTAATGAATGGTGATGGCTGAAACTTGAAATATAAAACCATTTTCCTAATAAAGACATTGTGTAGGTCTCAGCCCATTGCTTCAGAAAACAACATATTGACTTAGAACAGAACAGAACTAACCTTTGACTGGTCCCACCTGGCATCATCAATACTTTATCTAACACTTAAACCAACCTAGTCAATCAAATTCTGTTCTTTTTCCCACTAAGTGTAACAAGTGATAATAAGACTTATGGTCTCTGACTCAGGAAAGAAGCTCAAAGAAAGTGTTCACACTTGAATCACATGATAATAAGACTTTCACATGATAATAAGACTTTCAAAACCTAGAGAAAATGATAATTACCCAATAGAAAGTGCACAACAAACTGAAAGAATCTCAAGAATTCCTTGTCACTTATTGGTACTATCATTGAAGATTGCAAGCATTTGAAATCTCTTTTGTTTTCGAGTATTTTTTCTCTAGTTAGGCGTTCGAGCAACCTTGTAACCCATCACTTAGCTAGGAATCCTTATTCTTTTATATGGGGAAGTAAGTCTCTTGATCCCTGATCCCACAAGAATGTATCGAAACGGACTCGTTGATTGAATAAACCCGTTTCTTGATTAAAAATTCAAGAATTCCTTGCAAATTCAAGTACCTCATATCAAATGTTCCAATTGTTGATCACATTTAGGAGTTAAGTCTCTCAGAAACCCTATAATTTGAGCGAGACGTATGATTTTCGTACTTTGTCAAAATAATTTGAATAAAAAAAATTGATCTATGAAAGGAACTGGCAATACTTGGAAAGAACAAGTTTTACCTTCAATTTATAGCATCATTCAATCATACTCATGTAAATACACAGCTGCAAAAACGAACCACGAAAAGAGATCATGAGAAAGTCGATTACCATCACGAAAGATGCAACAAACGCAATGCAAAAGGTTTAGTTTTTGCATCGAAACAAATTGACATAACTTGTGAATTGTTACACATCAATTCAAGAAAACAGAGAGATAAAGAATTCCCAGCTATCAATTGAACTTCCAAATATTAGGCACAAAACTTTCATCTATATATCATCAAAAGGCAAATGACTATCTAAAACAAATCAAATAATTTAATACAACTCATCTTATTCTATCACATGACTGCAACAAGCCATGAAAGAATCGAAGTCACTAATATCAGCAATCAAAATACAAAAAAAAAAAAACTATAAACTACAGCGAATTCGTGCCTGCAAGATTATGATGCAATAGCTTGTGAGCAATCTGGTCTCTAGCGTGCAACGCGTTAACCGACCTCACGCTATTCTCGGGAACAACCTCATCATCAAACAGCTCAAACCTCATATCCTCTCTCAACCCCTCATTCCTCATCTCACATATATTATGCAACACACAACAAGCTCCAAGTACTACTGGCAAATCTTGAAGTTTCATCTCTGTTCTCTTCTGCAAGCAGCTCCACCTCGCTTTCAATCGCATAAACGACTCTTTAGCAACCTTCTGAACCTCCTCAACTTTCTCATTATAGGCATGTTGTGTCCATGTAAGATTCTGGTGAGTGTATGGCACCAAAATCCAATCCATTAACGGATACCCCGAATTACCTACAACCGAAACGTCCCTCATAACACCTCTATTCGCCCTCTGAAAAAGGGCCGATTTTTCCAAAACCTGATCATTTGTCATTGAACCTGGCCAACCAATGCAGATGTCAGTAAAAACTCCCCTAGGATCAACAACCCCTTGAACCGTTATCGAATAAGAAGTCTTCTGATTCCTCTCTGTATGCCTTTTGTTAAAATAAGCTGCAACGCTAACTTTTGGCGCGATTATCGGGATATGAGTTGTGTACATTGATCCAGCCACATTTGGAATCCCAGAAAACAATTCGAAATCCCTCTTAATTTCCCTCATTCTGTTCTCATCAGGCCATTGCAAGAACTTAGGCATTAGCACACTCCTTATAGCAGTGCAAACTTCAAGTACCAACTTATGGCAAGTCGAAATCCCAAGCCCGAAACGCTTTGAAACTTCACGAAGAGCCTCGCCCGTGGCTAACCTCCATACGCACACCGCCACACGCTGGCGAACCGGGATCGCTAAACGCAGCATTGTGTCCTTCTTAGTGACAACCGATTCGAGTTCTTCACAAATCATATCAAACGTAGCTCTGCTCATTCGAAAAGCATTCTTGAACTCCTCTTCAGGAAATTCCGGGCTGTTAACTTGCTCCCACCACGCATTAGACCTGTTCTTCACCCACAACCGGCGCTGCGCGCCGCCACCATTGGCGACGCTCGTCGTCTCATCCGACGTCGTAACGACATCATCGGCCTCGGTCCTCGCCCGCTTGGTGTTCGACGAATTGCCTGAATCAACCAAATTAGGGTAAATGGTACTCCCACTAATTTCGTGATTGCTTTGGTCATAGATTGAGTCCATCAAGAGTGAATTTGAAGGGTTCGGCGTAGAATGCACGTTCTGGGCCTGAATTTCTTCGAATGACACAAATTTACTCAGCAATTCTTGAACAGATGAATCGTTATCAACATCATACAAATTATTATCGAATTTGGGTCGCTTTTTGGTATTGGAGAAAGATATAGTACTGGGGTCTGAGTCTTGTACGAATGAAAGGAAAGAAGGGTAGTCTTCAGAAGGAAGTGTGAAAGATGAGATTTCCATGAAAAATTGAAAGGTGTGAAAGAGTTTGAAGGGATAATTAAAGAGGTGTGAACAGGGGAGGTGATTGAAGTGAAGAAGAAATGGGGTTGAAGATGATATATATATACAGATTGGTATACATATTTGTACGGTTGGGGAAGCGCGTGGGACGCGGTGGGAGGAAGATTCTGGGTGGGCAATGGGGGAGTTTGACGGTGACTGTTTGAAGGGGGGAGGTTTGATTTACGCGGTTGGGGGTTTATTATAAATATATATATCTATATATATATAATAGCTTATCAAAAAAAAAAAAAAAAATATATATATATATATATATATATATATATACACTTTGTAAAGCACGTTTGAAATTTTGGAAGTAAAGGAGGAAACCCGCTCGGGGTTTCCTCCACTACGATGGTGTAAAATTAAATGGGTATCTTATTTGAATTTATCTTGTTTGGGATGGGTTTAAATTCGCTAAATAGGTTAAAAGTCGGGTTATAAATTTAAAGAATTCTAATCCGCCCGAATACGGATTTAGTATTTTTTATTATATCTTTTCAGCATAACTTAATATTTAAATTTATGAATTGGAAACAAGAAGTCCAAATGATTCGTCATAAAATCTTCTCCTGTTCTTCCAAATTATCAAAACAAAAAAAACAAAAAAAATTATTGATATGGGTGTTAAATTTGGACTTATGGATATAATTTGATTATTGTGTGTCTAAATTTCATGATGTTCATATATGTTTTCGGTTTATCAATTCTGGGATTATATGAATCTTAAATCTGGTTATTACTTATGTGAAATTTAAGTACGTTGTTTGAGTACATTTTAGAAATCAATTGGATTCATCAAGTTGAATTAGGCTTCACAATGTTCGAATTCGGGTAGAGTTATTGCAGGTCGTCGAATGAAATACTGGATTTTTATGACTTAGACGGGTTGAACCCGACTCTGCCGAATTTTTGGCGGGATGAGCGAGTTTCGGGTTTGATTAAAAGTAAATGGAGCGAGTTGCGGATTTTGCCAAACATGCCGAATTTCCTTCCCAACCAATGGTGTGGGGGGGGGGGGGAAATAAATATGTAAATTTTAAGATATTTTTTCTTTTTCTGTTGGAAATAAATTCGAAAAAAAATTGAAGAAAAAGGAAAATAGTAGTAAAAGAAAACGATTTTTGTATAGTCAGCTAATTAAAATTAGATTTTATATGTTTAACTATAGTCAAAGTTCTAGCAAAAAAAAAAAATAATAACTATAGCCAAAGTTCAAATGGTTTGGGTGCCGATAAGATTTAGTTTCACTGATGAAATTGATGTTCCAAAATATTTGAGATTTTTGGTTTTATTTCAACGTGTGAGTATTTCTCTACTCATGTCTTAATACATGTAATTGATTCATTAAAAATAAAATAAACTAGTGTCAAATTTGAGGTCCTAAGATTATGAAATATTGGGTTCTAAGTTCTAACTAGTGAGTAGTGACTAGAGGAAGAGCCTTTCTCTATTTTACAATGGTTTTTTCTTTATATTGTTACTAATTGTTAAGGTTAATAGTTGACGCTATGATTGTTGATTATTGTAATGAAATAATTATAATAATTGATTCATTAAAATAAAAATGGACAAAAAATTAGGATAAACTCTCGAGTGAGTCGAATAAAAAATGTAAACTCGATAATGCTAGAAAGGTTAATTTACTATGATATGAGAACTTATAGTTAAAATTCAAGTCATAAGCCATTTTCTATGAATGATTCTTGTACTTGTTACATAAAACTCAGTATAAACTCCAACAAATAACTTTAGATAAAAGTAACTTTTAAAGAGTACTATATAAATAAATTAGGTGGTATATACCATTTTTTTTAATTATTCTGAAGCTCTAATTAGCGAGAAAGTGATGTTGGTATTCAATAGTTGATGTTACCTTAATTAGTAATTCATTCATATAACCAATTTTAATTAAGGGATAATAGCATACACCCCCTCAGTTATGGATTGATGTGCATTTTGCCCCCCAATTTATTGAAATGTGCGATTTACCCCCCTCATTTATAAAAAATGTGCACTTCACTCCCTCGGGCAGCTCAGGCAGGGGCAAATTGCTGCAAAATACATAAGTCAGGGGGCAAAGTGATTCAAAAACACATAAGTCAAGGAGCAAAATGCTACAAAAATACATAAGTCATGGGGCAAAAGTCCAATTTTTATAATAAGTGAAGTGCCTGAATCTGCCCGAACTGCCCGAAGGAGTGAAGTGCACATTTTTTATAAGGGGGGGGGAGGGTAAATCGCACATTTCAATAATAGAGGGCAAAGTGCACATCACCCCATAATTGAGGGGTGTCTGCAATTATCCCTTTAATTAAAAATGACGTGACATCATGTTTACATCATATACCTTTGTAATGTCATTGATAATTGTTGCACTTAACGCGGACATCTAAATCAAGTTTCGCAAAGGACTAGTCAAATGTAATAATTAATATGGAGATTATTTAACCAAATGGTCAAACTTGTTTTCAGCACAAGTATAGTGTGATAATTAAGTAGGTAGGAAATTAAAATATATATAAAAAAAATACTATACTACTACTAGACTATATCTATTTGAGCTAACTTTTGATAATAATAATAATAATAATTATGTCTCTTCAACTATTTATAAATATTTGCACATATTATACATGACTTCATTTCCAGCAGTGTTTTGTAAACACAAGGGATATAATTCAGGTTTTGTGAGCTTCTTCTTGCATAAATTTACTTCCACAAAAGAGTGTAGATATAATCGGGTAATTTTATTTCAGTGGGTCCAATGGTTCAAGTATATATTTTATATATACCTCTTTCACAAGTGTGCGTATTGTGTAGAGATAACACGCAATATACTTTACTTTATAAGAGAGATAGAAAATCATTAAGTTTAGTCTAGCATAGATTTTCCCAATATAATATAGGAGTTGCGTTAACAGTTAATCAATAGATTTTTTAAGAATTTCCTTTATTTACTCACAATAATAGAGAATTAAATTTATATGATGATTTTTCATGAATCTATGTGCCGGACCAAAGAAGTATCAATGCTGCATTTAATCAAATAAATTGAATTCATTTAAATAGTATGTGTGTTTCAAAAGTTCAAAAAAAAAAACAACAAGATGGGACATGGAAACGTGCTTTTAGTATAGTATAGTTGCATACGCCTCATTATTGAATAATTTTTACCAGCACTTTGAGATTTTGTAAATTACCAAAATACTCTGTAATTTCTTGACAATTCCAATGGTAGCGGTAAAATTGTAATTTGATTCTGGTAATTGAGTTAAAATTAGTATAAAATCTAATGAGCTTGACCTTCGTCCTTCATAATTACCGTCATAATTGCCTATTGCAGCCTTTTGGCTTTTAATAACATCACACTCTGGTCTCAATCATTGGGATGTGATATTTGCAGTTATTACTTATGATTAGCTTCGTGAGACAAAGGTTTTGTACATGTTTTTCAAAAAAATTAAAAAAACTGCGTACTATAAAAATTCGTACGAAAATAAAATGATATGTGTTGTATTTGTTTATATTTTTAAAAATAATTAGAATTTGTAAAATTTGTGAAATTAAAAATGATTGGTTGATGTATAATATGTTAAATATAAAATAAAATTTGTAAAGAATGAAAAAGAAAGAGAAAATTATTAGTTGGAGTAAATGATTCTTGATTGATGATTGTTTGAAATAATGGATATAGTGATTGATCGATATATATATATATATATATATATATTATCGTTATATAAGGAAAAAGGAAAATGAAGTTGAAAAAATGTGAATTTGGATGAAAATAATTTGTACTGTGTTTTTATAGAATTTTGTGATTCATGATATAGAAAATTGAATTAAAAAACATAAGCAAACAAGACCAAAGTTTTTTGCCTCCGACTAACACTAACGGAATCGTTAGATATTATACGAAAAATGTCGTGGACCAAATATGATTTTGTACTATTTATGGGACGTAATGTGAGATTTTTGTAAAGGGTGGGGACAAAAATATATTTAGATACACTTGAGGGACGAAAAATGTGATTAACCTATGGAAAATTACAAAAAAAAAAGAAAAAGGAAAATTATATTTTGTATCCCTATTAAACACGAAACCTTCACATATGATCATGTGCTAAAAATATAGTCTTATATACCCATATGATTTTCAAAACCCTGCACGAAACCTCCAACATGTGTTAAATTCGAGGAAGGTAGCATTCACGCGCAGTGTATTTGAATCAGCCTTGGGCGATTTTTGCAAATTAAAAATAACATAGGGGTATTTCAGATTATATTTTTAACACGTGGGGATGTGTGTAAGTTTCGTGTTTCATAGGGGTACATATGCAATTATCCCAAAAAAGAAAAAAAACCTAACTTGTGGGCTATGTACATGCACCTCTCTCAAGTTTGGGTAATTACAAACACCTCCCTCACCTCATATTTCGTCTAACAAAGACACCCTTACGTTAACTTTATTAATGAAAAATGTTGATGTCATCCATTAGTTTTTCCTAAAATATTATTTTGCCCCTGTGTTGACGTGGTTTGAACGTTGACTATGTTTTTAGACAATTTTACCGTTGTATGTGAGTGTGTGGGTAAATGTAATAAAATGAAAAGGAATAAAGAACTAAATATAATAAAATTAAAAAGACTGGTAATTAAGATATTAAGGTATTTAATTAATAGTTAAAAAATATCCCAATAATATAATTAATATTTTGTATCCAGTTAAATATGATAAATCATAATTATACCTGAAACCTTATATCAGTTAAATTTGACTAAATACTGTGAACTGCACCACAATCTCAATACCTAATTGAATACATAAGTTTAAAAAATTGAATCAGAATATTCATCTATTAGATTATAACCAATTAAACTCGATTGAATCATACTGGAGCTTCAATTTTAATTAAGCTCAATTAGATAATGTAATAGAAAATATAAAAATGTATATTTCTAATACATCTTTATATAATAAAAAATAAAAAAATCTATTGTTCATCTTCTTCTTCGACTGCAACGTAACATCTCCGAAACCAATCAGCAGCCGACGATGACACCACCTTTGCCCAAGGCCGTGCCAACCCCCTCACTCAAGCGCACCCATGAAATTCGATGTTGGAGCTTCGAATGCTATCTAGCAATCATAGTACAATGGAGAAAAGCGATATTTTGACTAACTTCTGTTAAACAAAGATATTCTTAACCTTTGCTTTCATTAGCTTTCTTCCTAGGACACACAACTTTCACAAGTTCAGCACCAGCAAAGTCTTCCCCCCCGGTGTCGATCTTTTTTACTTTTTCCAATTTTTTCCTTCTTTCTTTGAGGGTACTTTTGTCCTTGAGAATTTCTAATTTTTGAGGATTATTGGAGTTTTAAAAAAAATACTTAATCGAGGGTAAAAATGTATTTTTACCAATCCCGTTAGACTTTTACGGACACCCCTTAGTTTAGGAGGGATGATTGTGATTACTTAAACTCAAGGGATATAAACTTAAACTCAAGGGAGGTGTCTGTACATAACTTATAAGTTAAGGGGTTTTTTTTGTAATTTTATATATTATCCCTTTTTATAATATTTTTTTTTACTTGTTACCAGCAGCATTCTTTATCCCTAACACGTTTCCACTCCAAGCATCTTGACTTAGGTTGAGTGGATTAATCAACTTGGAATCTATAGGTTTAAAAAAAAATCATGTACTTGACCACATGTTTGCTTATGCATTTTCTTGCAATAATTATTATTCAAATATAGTATTATAATGTTTGATTACCTTTCTTTTCCGTACTTGGGCTAAGCTATATAACTGTGCTATGGGCTTAACCGTGGTTGTTCAGGGCGGAACAAGATAGAGATCTTTGGGCCAAATTGATCTAAAGAACTCGCCTTTTTCTAATGACGTGACATGTACTTGCATTCTCAAATATCGGATGCCTTTACGAGAGGTGTTATTTGCTTTGTCGTTACCTCACAATTTGTTCTTAAAAGTGTTTTACTAGGGAGTTGGGAGCTTGGGACTTGTATGTCTTTCAAATTATCAACAGATTATAATGTTTTAAACATAACTATATATACCTCTATACAACAAAATCCTAACCCCACTCATATACACACCCTCCCCTCATTCTCTCAGTCGCCGCCACCGCCACCGCCACCTCCTCCTCCCCTCTCCGTTGTCGCCTCTACCTCTACCTCCCCTGGACCGCCTCCTCCCCTGCCTCCTCCCAATTTTTTGATTTTTAATATATTATGCATATTTATATATTTTATAATTAGAATTTATCATATATATTAATGTACAAAGATTTTTAATCGATAGAGATTATATATATATATAGAGAGAGAGAGGTAAAAATTGTTTATCTCAAAGTATAGAACTCAGTTCCTTTATTTTTTTTTTCTTAAATAAAGTTTTTTATAATTAAGTCTTAAAATCCCATAATAAAATTTGCGTACATATATTATATTTGATAAAATATGACACATTTAATTTTAAAAATCAACTAAATTAAGGAAGCTTGTTTGCTAAACAAGTGATTACAGGCAAAAAGAAAAACTAATTATTAATGGAATTATTAGATATTTACGTAACAGGTTAAAGTATCATTACAACATATCACAAAAATTAATAAATAATAATGTCTCCCAATAGATAAAATACTAAATAATAGTATTCATAAACTTATGTCTTTAATTTGTGACATCATTTATTGTGGAAAGAATCGCGATAAATATTTATCAAGCTCAAGAGTTGGTTGGTAGAAGTGTCCACAAAATTAAAAGATACACCTATTTGTTTAGAAAGTTGAGGTTCCATAATTATTATGCGCATCGAGTTGTTCAGTATCCTTCTGATCATTACACAATTGGAAGAAACACAATAGAGGATCAGAATATGAATATACATACATACAGACATACGTAGAATCCTAAAATATAGCAAAAGCCTCACTTTTGTGCTTAGCACATTACCTAATAGTCTACTACTATTACCCATATACACAAATAGGGTTGATATCAATACTATACACTTGCACCCACAAAAGTTCAAACTATAGAGTAATGTTGTGAGCCTAAGCTGGTATCCATCCATAAACAAAATATACAATCAATCTTCCTCAACAACATATAAACATCATTTCTGACACTGAGGAATAGCAAGAATGTTCTCACATTCAAGCGTTCGGTGATGTCATATGTCTTCTCCAGTCTTGGATTGCAGAACGCAACATATGATTCGGAGTGAGCACCTTGTTTGGTAATTTTTGTTTCGTCACCGGGGACACATTGTGTCTGTCAAGCCATGCTTTTATTGCATCATGCTCATACGTAAAACCATCAGCTGCTATGTGTGGATTGTCCATTATTTCCTGCATTTAGAACGTATTCAGAATTCTTAGTTCTTGGGGGCAAGAGAGATATTTCGGCTTGCATAGAACGGTACCTTAGGAAATTGAAAGGACAAAACTTAAATTTTATTTAATTTACATATATTACATAAAATTCCATTATGGCTCAGAACATGTCAATGCTTGCATTGACATGTTGGTGCAATGAATATACACACATTGAGATGTAAATGCCCGCAAACACTATAGATTAAAGCTAAATAACAGGTAATAATGTTTTCACCTGAACAATCGGGCAGTAATAGTGTTTAGGTACATGTCTATGGTCTCTACCCGTCTGGATATTGGAATCAGCAAATTCAGCAAGTCTTTTCAACGTTGGCAATACTCCTATTTCAAGGTCAGGCCGATCTCTACATCTAAGTTTGCAACATTTTAACCCAATCTGTGCTAGTTCTTCTGCTTCAGCTAGCGGCCAATCAACAACTGACTTATCAAGAATATTTGACAAATCGCCACTGCTCATCGCATTTTCAAACTTCACTATAAGCCCATTAGGGTGGCGAGCAGCCAATAACTGGAGGATGATTACTCCAAAAGAATACAAATCAGATTTTGGTCGAAGAGTTCCAGTTCTTTGATATTCAGGATCCAGGTAGTAGAGGGTACCTGCAATTACGGAGTCCCTATATTCAGTGACATTATCGGGCACAATATCATAAATCATTTTTGCGAGGCCGACATCTCCGATTTTGCTCACGTAATTTTTGTCCAACAAAATGTTTCCAGGTTTTAGATCCCGATGAACTATCGGCTCTGGCTTTGAGTGGTGCAAAAATGCAAGTCCGCAGGCTACTTCAAAAGCTATGCGGAATCTAACGGGCCATGGAAGCGGAGGTCTTCCTCTTCTGAGCATTATATGATCTTCCAAACTTCCATTCTCCATGTATTCGTAAACAAGGCAGCCACTTTCTGGACAGGCTCCAACCAGTAAGACAATGTGAGGATGGCGCAATTGGCTAAGAACTTCTACCTGTGTGTGTTATTAACAATTAATGTTGTCAAAAGATGCAAAGTAATAACAATACATTGCTACTATAATTTGGAAACTTGACATGGTGCTGGATTTTGGGTCAGGGAAAAGAATATCATTTGGGAAATATCAATAATTTTTTATTTTTTTTGGTAATTGGGAAATATCAATAAATAAATTAGGGGAAGTACGTTATAATTTCCCTTTGCTCCAGAATAGTTGGACATCTCAGGTATAATATAATTTCTTCTTTTTGCAGGAAAAGTAAACATCTCAAATTGGAATCTGCAATATTTTCCATATCAAACTTCAACTATAGTTTGTGCAAACAATGTTATACCCCTCACTAAGTGGATGCTAAAATTTCTCAATAAAGTCAAGAAATCATCTCAATTTGCAGAGGCAGCGAATTTATAAAGACTCTGTATCTGCTTGTGCATGGAACTGTCTGCATTATTCCATTTTTTACTTGTATATAAATTGTCTGTTAGTTTTTCTCACTCACTAATTTCACAAGAGCGTAGGAGTTTTTCTGTCATCACATTATGATGTTTTCTGCGATTATAACGGATAGAGAAATGACAGTAAGTAACTGAGAGTTACTTGTGCAAAACTGGGAAAGAAAGAATAAATGAAGGTCAAACCTCTCTAAGAAACTCCTCCCTTCTGTCGGATGCATCAGGGCGAAGAACTTTAACAGCGACTAAGGTGTGATCAAGGCTGCATTTGTAAACTTTACCGTATCCTCCTTCACCAATCCTTTTATTATCAGAAAAAAGATCAGTTGCGGTCCGTATGTCATCTCTGGTGTACCTTCTATATCTTCGGTCATTTGAGAATAGCGCATCAACAATTTTCTGTTTTTCCAATGATTCTTTATGGGCCTTTAGTTCTGCCATCTGCCTTTCATATGCCTCTTTCGCGAGCAGTTTTTTGGCCATATCAATCTCCTTCTCAGCTTCCAGATATTTCTCCTTCTCTACAGCAGCAATTTTTCTGAAACCTTCTTCTCTTTCCTGTGCAGCATTCACTCTGTGTGCTTCTTGAATGCATTCAGAAGAAAGCAAGTGGACCTGATACATGAAGTTCCAACAATGAGTTTCCTTCATTGAGGTTTCAAGATAATCCGCTATGTACCACACATTACATGCACAGTGGAGACAAAACTGACTACCAGAATGGGATAGTTATCATTTGAGAAATCATTCTTTTCAGGGAAACATCAGTATTAATTAATATCAGTACAACCTATATTCTGGAAAGGGGTTTGCATAGATAATGCATTATACTATTTTCAGATACTGAAACCAGTGACAGATCAAATGTATTTACGGACTGTAAACTACTCAAATTTCGCACCCTGCTTTCTGCATGGACCAAGTTTGCACAAGCTCGATTGTACATGCTTAGGGTATTCTCCAATTCTAGACGCAGTCGTTCCGTTTCAGCCTGAATGTCTGACTGCAAAACACCGGCAAGTAAACTTCTCATTAATTTGGAAGTTCAATTATTTTTACTATCAACTGAATGTACTTTCTAACTCATAACAAGTATTTACTGTAGTAAATCTACAAGTCAATACCTGCTCTGAGTATACAGAAGACATGGATGGAGATGCTTTATGTCTGGCCATATCTGAGAGACTATCTTCTGAGACTTGACAAGCTGTGAATCCAATAGCACCAGAATACGGATTTGGTGTTTGTGCTTGAGAATATGGATGGCTAACATCTGAGAGGCAGCTTTGATATTTGGACTCTCTGGATGATGAAGAAAGCCCGGATTCTTGTTTACCAAATGCATGAGAATCACGCTCCCTCTCTGGTAAATATGCAAAATGAATAAGATTTCAAATAATAGTTAGATTATCAGGGCATTACCCAAAATAAAGAAAGGATTATCAGGGCAGTTAATTCTTGACATACCAGTGGTTAACATAGGGTTCAATGAATTTGATATGAGCTTATTTGCAGAGACCACATAAATGTCACAGGTTTCAGGAGCATGTCTGAGAACAACTGACGGCACCTCAGAATCCTTGGGCTTCCTAAGAAATAAAGTAGTGATTCAGACTACATGCTACAATTTAGCAAACAAGATGCCATGTTGCTAGAAACATATTCACAGTGGAACTTTAACTTGCATTTAAGTAGTTCAGATTCTCCCCCCTTCAAAAGTCATGAATTAGCGTAACGAACACTGAATCTAAGAGAAATAAATTACGATATTACTCGACTAACATTGAAAACCACTAAGTTAATAGAATATAAAATTAGATATCTGACAGACCACACAAAGTTCCAAGCAAAAGAAAATCAGATGTTATAATTATTGACAACAGTCATTAGAGGCAACTTTACCTAGAAAAGTACTTGGGGGAGCAAGAGCCCAGCACCAAACTTGTAGTTCTTGAATCAGATATGTATCTTAGAAGCGCAAATGCAGGATTGTCTCCTTCGAGTAACAAGGTTTCAATCTAGTGTGATTCATGATATCTTAAGATCAATGAACTTGAGCAAAACTAACTGAAACATAGATTGCGTAGAAACCCACCTTTTGTGTCTCATAAAGATACTTAAAAAGTAGAAAATTTTCTTCACATTTTGCCCTTATATCTTGAATATACATTTCTGCCACACTTGCGTCTAGCTCCTTGATGGGAATGCTACCTCCTGCTGTTGAATAAATCATTGACGGAAATGAAAATGATAATTGATGTGGCAAGCTTACATAATAATATTGTAGTGAAGGTTGAATTTGAGATTCTGGACAGGATTTCCTAAGGGAAATCAGCAAGCATTTTGACAGGGAGGCGAATAATACTAAAGATCAAAGAAAAGGATATAAGAAAGGATCAAACAAAGCAAGCAATCAGAAAACTAACATTCAACAAAAAGGAATGTAATTAGATTTCTTTTTTTTTACTCCTGACCTTGTTAATCTCTCAAAGTTAAAAATGAGAAAATAAAAGAGAGGAAGTTAGAGAGAAGAATCAGCAAGTCCCTACTTAATATACTTCAGTGCTCATCTAAATTCTAAATAGTTGTACTTCCACTATAATTTGCAACCTTGAATGAAGCATCAAAGTTGATATTTAAAAGCATTAGTGGATTCTCTGTTTCTGTATATCTTCTCATGGACCTGATCCAATGGCACCTAAAAACTCTTATCTCTTCCAATCCCTTGATGAATATCTAGTATTCAGCTGTCAAGGTCCAACATATAGTTTTAGAAAACTGGAAGTTGGGGTTTGCCTCTAAGTTCAAGATTCTCGTGGTTTCATCTCCTTCACAATGAGAACCAAACAACGCATACATAATTTGCAGGTACACTGATTTCAAAGTTAACATGTACATAAAATTCCAAGCAACCCTATTAGTTGTTGTATCCCATAAACTCAAGATCACGAACCACGCACACTCCGAATCATCAATGATAAGGGATATTTATCGGCGCACAATTCGTAGCAAAAAATTTACCCCCATCCATCCATCCATCCATCCATCCATGCTTTGTGTTCCTATCGAATCTCAGACGCTTTTAGTTGAGTTCATTTCGAAATTTTAATCTGGAGTACATACAATGTGCAAAACTATAATATGTTTCTCTGCTTGAATAATTTTGATTAGAAAACTCTAATTCTTTCCGTCTTTGCTATCTCACGGCGATACACTTATACTCAAAAACACACACACAAAAACTCAACAAGAGAATTCATGAGAACCCACAAGTATAGGATAACCATTAGGACGGACAAAATATAAATACCTAGGTAATCAGAATAAATACTAGCACAGAATCAAAAACCGAAAATTCTCCAAAATTAATTCCATTTTAAACCCTAATTAATTTACACCAAAATTCTCTCAGACCTTAGCCATTTCACATTATAAAACATTACAGCATCCTAAACAAAACAAGTGCGTGTGCGTGGGGAAGGGTGAGGGTGAAGAAGAAGCGAACATACAGGGAGTAGGAACAGAATTGATGGTAGGCATAACATGAACCAGAAGCAAACGATCGGATTTGGTCATCAAATTCTCTACCGCCCACCGCACCGCCCGCCGGCTACCCTTGCCTTCGGCGCTCTTCACCGCCACCGCCACCGTCGTCATCGTCACCGGAGCGCCGCTGCTGACCCTCATCTCTCCTATATTGGTTGTATGTATATATTTTATACAGGCTCTGTTTTGAGCTTACAGATTATTTGAACTTAGACTACTAGTTGACATAGTGGTTGTAGTTTATTTATGTGGAATTTCAACAGTGAAAGTGAAGTGTGCGACCCTGTAGTTGGAAGTGGACGGTGGAGATTGAATCTGGGTGGCGGGTCATTTTAAACGCGTTCGTTATGCACATGACTTTGCCCTTTCATACTCACTCTCCGAAAATTCTAAAGTGGCGCTCCCGATCCATTTTTTATCGCACATTCAAAATGAATGGGTTAATTTTCACACCCACCTACTTTGTGTAAATCACCTCACCCCAATTGTTTATATAGTGAAAAATAAATCGAAAGCAACACTCCCAATCCACCATAAAAATACTTCTTGCTCTCACAGGAAGGAAGACTTGTTGAGTTCCCTTTTTGTTTTTGCTTGCTTTTTTTCATTTCCAATTTGATATTTCAAGTTGTACTCTACTCATAAATGAATAATATATATATATTATTTTCTAAATAAACATTTGATATGTGTGCTGACAAACTTTTCAAAATGGGCATTTTAAATAAATATTTTTATAAATATAAACATTTGGCAAAATCACACTTAAAAGTAACTTTTTATAGAAATAGTAAAAATTTTTTTTCAAAAGTCACTAATATGCATTTTTTTTCAAATAGATTTTTAAAAAAGTGAATTATTCCAAAAGTTCATTTAAATTTGATTACCAAAGAAATAACATTTTCACTGATGGACTTCCTTCTCCAAAATTCCATTTGAAAAGTATTTACAAACGCAATTGAAAATTGATGTCCATTTATACAATGGAACACAAAAACGAAAAGCAAATTATAATAGAGGATCCAAAGAATTCACTTTTTTCTTTTTCTTCCTGAAAAAGGTTAGTACATGTGACTCGATAGTTTGAATCATCTATTCTATTCTTCATTTTCTACTGTAATTTTTTTATAAACACATGTATATATAAGAAAATATTGTACACACTTGTTACGTAGAGGTGACTTGAAATATAAAATAGAACATCAAATTACAATAGAAGATCATAATCATAACCAAAGAATTTAATCTTAACGTTCTTTTTACCTATTTGTCTGTATTGACTACTTAATAAAAATAGTTGATCCGTTGTCCGATTCGCCTGCATTTCTTTCACTAATTTGTCTGTAACAGCTACTCGTCAAAGAGAATCGCACCAAGCAACAATCCTGTTTATACCTAAATTAAAATCGAATTGGGCCTATGTTCGAATAAAACCCAATAAGGGGTGACTAAGATAAAATCAGATGGATTCGTGGTTAACGAAGCCCAAAAAATACGAACATTTAAACAATTGAAGAAAATTATGGGCTAGGTTTAATGAAAGCCCAACAGTCATAAAGGAAGAGAAGTAAGAGGAAAAAGAGGCCCAAGGTCAGGAATCGACTCAATACCAGAGAATAGGCGCCAAATCAAGAAATTGAAAGAAGGAGTTGGTACCGGTTTCGGAAGAGGTTGAGAACGTGGAGGTTGCAAGAAACCGAAAAAAAGGTGGAGAGTATATATACGAAAGGAAAGGGAAAGAAAAAAAAAAAAGGATAGACAATCAAACTTCTACATTTTCTTCATTCTATTAGGCATAATCGTAGCTTTTAGAAGTAATTAGATTTAGTATCTTGTACTTTCTTAGTTAGAAGTAGTCTTAGTAGTGTTCGAAGGTTTGTAATTCCGGCTACATTCAAGTATTGCAATAGAAGTAATTCCGACGAAGAATTCTTCATGGAGGTATAATTTATGTTCAAGCTTTGCGTATCTATTAATTACTTGTGATTTCGATATATCTCTGTATTTCTCGAAGGTTTAAATATAAATTAACAATAATTAAAGTCATAAACCATCGTTAGCGAATATAAGCAGGGGTTAGGAGATAATTCTAAGTTGTGAATTATCAAGGGGCTTGGACCGACTACTCGAAATCCTTCCCTAGTCCAATTTATTTTATCACGAAACAAATTTTTGGCGACCACAGTGGGAGTCGTTTTTGCATAATTGACTTCCGATTTAAGGGTATAAAATGTCTGAAGATTCTGCCAGAGATGAACTAGGTGATGATCTAGACACCCAACCTGTCTTGAGGCACAAGGTTAGGGCTGATAAAATGTATGAACCATTTGTTCGAGTTATGAAGCAAACTCTAGTAAGTGCTCGAGGAGATCAGCGAAGGGAATTTAACGATCAATATCGAGCGTTGGCTCAAGAGTCTGCTCGCATATTTTGTAATATCCGACATGTTGATAGAAAATAATAATAATAATAATAATAATATATGTGTGTGTGTGTGTGTGTATATATATATATCTATATATATATATACACACACTAGGGAAAAGCAAGAACTGCGCGTTGCGCGGTGAATAATGCCCAGACTTATATTTAAAAAATGAGTAAAAAAAATTGCATCCAAATGGTCAGTATATAATTTTCAATGGCAATATAAAAAGTGATTAAATATCAGTACGTTAAAAAAATAAAATTATTATGGCATCATTATTTTATATAAAATGATTCGTTGATATCCCATTGAAACCCGAATAGATTGTTTTACTTCATACACGTGAAAGTTGAGAAAACAACACATATCGCACTCCTTAATATCGCTAATCAAAATCAAACACAAATTTTATAGTTCGATAATGTTTCACATAAATAAGGTTGAACAACAACTTGTTCGGATACACTCGACTCATTTACATCATTATAAATACCATATCAACATTGATTGGTGGGTCTTAAAGTTAATCATTGCAATGACCAATGGTGAGTAATCATTATTGATTTTTCTATAATTTTTATTTGATGGTGGGTGTTAAAGTGAGTTAGTTTGATTCCCAAGCGTTCTTTTCTTGTAATTAAGCTGAAAAAATCTCATCTTTAGCCTCTTTGTTTTTTCTTCCAATTGCATATCTGGAATCTCTTCCATTAATTTCATCTCTTGTTCCAATTTCTGCAACTCTCTCAACTTTCCATCTCCTTCCTCTTTTCCCAAGTCGTGGACATTCTTGATTAGGGTTTTGAAGGTTCATGAGTTTTCTATGAGGCCATCTGCTAATTCCTAATTCCCTGCACCTTTCCTTCAAAAGTGTTACCCCTACATTCAATTCTTTTGCTGCTTGTTTTATTGGCATGTAAAAATACTGCGAAATCGTTTTCCTCGACAACGTATTCACTACTTCCCTTGATCTTTTAACTTTTTTCTTTTCTTCATCCGCATGTAAATTCTCATCAAACAATTGCTGCTGGTTTAGTTGATCTTCAAATCCTGCTATCACTTCATTCCCAGAGTTGCTCCACAGTAGTTCTGAAATTAAACACAAGAAGAAAATGAAAATGGAACTATATATTGTATATATTGAAAATAATAATATTTTTTAAAAAGTTTATATTTAATTACGTGGAATGTTAAAAGCAGGGTTATGTAGCGGACTGAAAGATGAATAAAAATGGTCATTTACTATCATCTCCCTCAAAGGAACAGCATGAAATACATTTTCACAAATGGAAAATTCCGAATTCAGGTTGGAAATTCCAATCACTACTATAATCAGATAATAATCCACTGTTTTGCCCAGTTTCCATCGTATTTTGATGATGAAAATGAAAATAATTTTTGGTTTTCCGATAGGGATGGTGAGTGGTGGTAAAAAATGGGATTATATATATCTGTATATATATGGAAGAGAAGACGTTTTTGGTTTTACTCAGGCTCCTTGTCCTTTAATGTCAAGAGTCGTGTGACTGTGCTCACTTTAATGTCAAGAGATTTCGTTTCCTTTAATGTCAACAGATGTCGTGTCCTTTAATGTCAAGAGTCGTGTGTTTTTTTAACTTTAAAAAGATATATGTATCATTAAATAATGTCTAATAATGTGCTTATGTTTAATAATAATTTTTTGTACCCTAAAGTTGTTTCCTTATCTCGATGGAAGATATTGAGCATATCTTGAAATTTCATATTCTCGATAAAGGTTAACCAAGTTATTTGGCTTGGACAAAGGTGGACGGATCACATGGTATAATATATATACATACATACATATATATGACATTAATTTAAATTTAGCACACTAATGAGTTACGGATGGTTGATATTAAAAGTGCTTTGTTAGAACTTATATTTGAGAAAATCAGAATTCACAAGAAACAATTTCTTAGCGAAGAAATGTGCTCTAATACTTTCATAAAATGTGCAGTTTTCTTTCAAAACTCCCACATCCTTAAATAAGCAAATACAATTAAAGATAATACTAAATATTAAACTACATCTTCATTCCTCCTTGCTGTACCTCACTTAATCATTAAAATACAATTGATAACAACTTAATTATTAAATACAATTAAGGATAATAATGATGTTCTTTTTTCGTCTTGCTGCTCGCCACTTATAATTAAAATATAATTGATATCGACTGAAATGATTAGCATAGTCAGTTTGTTGAGATTAACATATAATTGCTATCCACTTACTGAACTGATTAGCACATTCAGAGTCTCTTCAATCAACAATTTCAGCGCCGCAGTATGCGTCATACAATGCAAATTGAAGTCCAACCAAGGGATCTAATGTAGCGGTGGTTACCCAACACAAATTTCACCCATAATTAAAGTCTGTCTAATCACACCACTAACTCCACTAATCACACCACTATCTCCACTAATCACACCACTAACTTCACTAAGAATCATAACAAAAGAAGACTTCGTGTTTTATGTATGAATACTTATGTCACTAAATTATAAATATATTATGCATACAAACATTAGCAGGTTTTCCTATAAATCTTTCAGCTACTTCACCAAACCCTAAACAATCAATTATAAAAAATATTCAATTTATAATTTTAAAAATTAAATGTAGAAATTCTAAGAGTCGTGTGTCTTTTTAACTTTAAAAAGATATATCTATCATTAAGTAATGTCTAATAATGTGCTTATGTTTAATAATAATTCTTTATACCCTAAAGTTGTTTCCTTATCTCGATGAAAGATTTTGGGTAGATCTTGAAATTCCATATCCTCGATAAAGGTTAATTAAAGTTAGTAGAACTAAAGTTAGTGAGGATCAGAGTATAATTAAGGTTAATTAAAGTTAGTGAGGATCAAAATTGAACAATATCTTCCTCCACCAAACCCTACAAAGAATTTTCAGAGTATAAACAGGGGATATTTGTGAGGATCATCTTCTACGAAAAAGAGGGGATATAAACAGGGGAGAAGGGGATCATCTTGCATGAGTAGAAACAGAGTATAAACAGGGGATTCAGGGGATCATCTTGCACGAGTAGAAACAGAGTATAAACAGGGATAGTTCATATAAACAACCATGGAACGAGGTACAATTTCTAATAATGGTCTTAGTTTCCTTTGTGAGGATATAATTTTTCATGTTATGGGAAGGTTATCAAGGGATGCATGCATTGTGGAGGCTACCCGATTGGGTCTTTTATCAAAATATTTTCAACATTGTTGGTATTCCATCCATACTCTTTTATTCGATATTAACCGTTTCGAACAAAGGGGTTATCATGGTTTAGATTTTATTCATTTTGTTAATCGCACTATACTTGAACATAATGAAAGTGTGGTTGAAACTTTGAGCTTTGAGTTACCAATGGGGGCCGAGACATTGCATTCGATAAGGCAAGAGTGGGTGGCTTTTGGAATAGATCATTCTGTGCGTATACTGAAATTAGTCGGTCGGTTGTCCACTTCACTCCCTAACGGTCTGTTTTTGTCACAAACTCTTATTCAGTTAAAATTATATCTACCGAATTACATTGTTAGGTGGGAAGATATATATAATTTACGAAATTTAAAAAGGCTCATATTGAAGCACATTGTGCTGTATGATAACACATTTTCTTCACGCCTTGGAAAATGGTGTCCCGAGTTGAATGATTCACAGTTATTCAATTGTGATTTTAGAGGAGTAACAGAATTTCAGGCATATTTGCCTTCTGTAAAAATATTCAAGATGGCATTTAATCGAGCCCAAGGAAATGTGAATATAAAAGTACACTTCCCCAATGTAGATGTCCTTGTTATTTTATTGAAACAAGACGAACAGGGTCCCGGGCATTTACAAGTATTGGGGACGTTAGCTCGTTCTTTACAGTGGATAGTACACCGTCATGTACAATACATCGGATCAACTTGCTCAACATACCGACTACTTCAAGAGGTTGTAAAAATGACGAAAGAATTGCTGTCCAGCGAACGAGCACGTGTCCCGGTTGATTTTGTTAGGGTATATCTATATATCATTGTTTGAATAAGTGCAAATGCTTTTAAGAAGTTTTTTTGATTTTTTTTTGAATTGTTTGTTTAGAGGTTGGCGCATGTGGAGTCTCTACATCACATTATGGCGAGATATTTTTTTGTTAATATGCAGCGTCTAGAGATCAGGTCTTCGAAGCTGCTTGACAATCTTGCTGTCACATTGGTGCTCATCAGTAGATGTACAGGCTTGAATAAACTTAAAGTCGATTTGGTGGTAATATTTTAAGTTTTATTGTTTGTGGCTTATTAGTTATTACATGGTTTATTAAACACGTTATTTGTTTGGGTTTCTAAAATAAAATTGTAATTGACTTAACATGTGTAGGGTGCACCATGGGAAAACGCGGGCATTAGTGTATCCAACTACGTAAAGGACTGGAAGTTGCAAACAATGGGATTGGAGTCATTGAATGAGGTCACGATATTCAACTTCTCGGGTTCTGATTGCGAGCTAAGCTACATTTTGTACGTGTTGTCGCAAGCAACTGAGTTGGGTACACTAAATATCTACTGTGTTAATTAATTTTTTGATGATGTAATTGGTGTGTATAAGAGGGCATCAATTAGAACGTATGAAGCTACCGCGTCAAACAATGTGCAAATTCGTTTCATAAAAGGGGCTTACCCTATAATAAGAGTAGAATGAAAATTGCACAATAATTTTACAGTGGTTCGAAGCATCAATTTGATCCAACAATGTACTTAATTTGAATATGAATGTACGAGTTCAAATAATTTGTGAAGTTGTTTGTGCTACCTAAAGTTGATACCATAAAAAAGTAGACCATATCCGTAACTCCATATATATGCCTATGATCTTTCATCGAGATAAGAAAACAACTTTAGGGTACAAAGAATTATTATTAAACATAAGCATATTATTAGACATTATTTAATAATATATATATCTTTTTAAAGTTAAAAAGGCACACGACTCTTAGAATTTCTACATTTAATTTTTAAAATTATAAATTGAATATTTTTTATATAATATTTTTTTTGTCAAAACAATTGTCAGCTATTGTCTCCCTACTAATTTTTTGTAAGCAAGGGACCAAATGTATCAAGTCTGGACAGAAAGAACAAATGTGTTTTAGAAAATGTAATTATCGCACTTCCTAATTACTCATTCACTCTCTATGACAACGTAAGAGCTACAAGCCAAATTTCGCCATGAATCTCGATCTTCTTACAGAAATATGGTTTATAATGTATTGTGCCACACTCATCTTTATATAGCATGCTGGTTTTTCACTCTACTAAGCTCCCTTTACATGATAGTTTGTAATTTTCATTAAAAATGAATAACTGGACGATTATCACCTCACAATTAATATTATATACTCAAATACGTACAGTTAACATTATCAACCTAAAATAAATAAGCACAAATCCAAAAAGTTCTCACCCAGTTCATTTTAAATTAACAATTAGTAAAACTAACATAAACAAATTCTAAGCAACATCCATAGTTAATAAGACCGCAACATTCGACAATTGCTTTAATTTCTAGATTAGATATGGCAACAAGCAATTTCATCTTAACAGAACTTGGACAATGCTAATTCAAACAAGCAAAAGATATACCCACATTGTGCCTCTGACATTGACTCCCTAAAAGTACCCACTAACACACACACACACACACACACACATATATATATATATTATACAAAAGTATATACACTAAAGATTTTTAATATAAAAAATATACACAAAAGAATATAAATATATACACTACCACACCACTAACAATAACATATATATAACCTAATTATATAAGGGTGTAGAAAATAAGGCCTACCACTATACAAAAGTGGCTATACAAATATATACACTAACATTAAGGATGAATATTAATTTAGAGAAGAACAATTCACACATACAACAAAGCCAGTGAAACCAACCCTGATTTTGAGGAAAATAATTCTTTTTAATAAAACTGATTTGAAAGAATGAGTTGCTAACAAGACAGGTAAGATAGCAAGCTAAGTAATAGAAAATGTAAATCTTCCTACTATACTAAAGTACATATCCCACTCAAACTTAGAATACAAACAATAATTAACAAAAGAAAGTGCAATTGAATGAAAGAAAAACAGCATAAAAACTTTCGGAATAAGGAACTTCAAATCTCAAAGTCTTGAGCAATTGCCAATAAATTTCCGGGATGGCCCCAATGCATTGAACAATCATCTTTCCTGTTACCTTTGTGCTGCATCTGATGATGAACAGACAATGTTAATTGCTCCAATCCTTTCTGCATAGAGACCCATATTTTTACTGTAAGACTGGGCAATCAAAAGCTCCATGCCACGTGCAGCAAACAATCTCACTGATGATGCATCTTCATCGAGGCTCCCACTTGCAAAACCCTACATTTATATAGGAACACATGAATTTGTACGAACTTTAGATCCCACCTCGTCATTTAAAATGGTCACATGCTTATATTCCTTTGATTTTATAACTTTTTAGAATAAGCCTTCTCTAAAATAATTGTACCTAATTTTCCATCAATGAAATAGACGAAATCAATTAACTTAAATGGATCTCTACAGAACAAATTAAGTTCTAAGCCTCATGTAAATCAACAAAACCATAAAACTTATAACAGAGAACCTGGTAGGCAACATCAAAGAATGGAATATGGTTCTTTTCCTGAATGTCATCAGCAATTATTTACCATTGTTCTGGAGTGGGATCAATGCCAGTTGGGTTGTGGGCGCAACCATGAAGTAACACAAAAATTGTCGATGGTGGAGGAGACCTTAAAACAATGTAATTTGCATCACCATTAACAGTTTCCTAACATCGTTACTAAATTTCAAGGTTTTCAGGTTCACTGATTTCCCTGTACATTTTATTTTAGAACTCTTACAATGGTAATTTCACAATAAACGAAGATAACAAGTTCTTATGCATGCATCTCAGTACGATAACATAAAATGAAAAGAGGCCATCAGTACTTAATATAATGATAGACTTTTACAGATAAAGGAAAATAAAAAAGAAATGAAATGTAACTTACTGAAACAAAAATCAAGTACCAAATAGCCCAGGGCTTCCTAATCGGCCTTCCAAAAAACGAGACCTGAATAGTCACAAAACACAAGATTAAAACCTCATCAAAAAACTATCCTAAACCACACACTTTGACAGAATAAAAACTTACATTGTGGGTCGAGGCATTGAATTTGGCTGATCGAGCCCAACTATTCTATCAATAACACCAATTTGTTGTATTTCTCTTGTTTTTTCAGTGACCAATGCCTCAAATCCCCCAGCAACTTTGAACTAAAAACACATTCAATCATGGTGAATAAACATCCTAAAAAAAATAATTATCTCAACTTCAAAATATGGAGTGAATTGAGACATAATGATATCTCTCAAAACGCCAGTAGAACACGCTATGCTATGCCTTCAAAGGTTGGCAGTTCAAAGTATTAGTGAAACTTGCGTGTTTTGTTAACTAATATTAGCCAACAAATTATTCCATACATAGTTTTTTTCCTTCAGAACTAAAAGAAGTTATAACTATATATATAAAACATATACATACCATGGTCAGAGCAGAAAAACCCTTGGCGGAACCTAGAGCACAAAAAGTGGATCATAGTGTATCTTTTGACGACAAATTGGTTGCGGGAGTTGGAGCAGAAACCAGTTGCTTTGGAGCTGGAGCCGCCTTTGCAAGCACTGGTTTTTCAGTAGTGTGTTTTCCTGTCTTGCAACTTCAGATATCAATAGCAATCAGCTCAATTGGGAAATAAAAATTATAGATAAATCACAAACTGAAGCACATCAAAAATGAAATTAATGATGAAACTACATTGGAAAGTTTTCACTTCTGCTGATTTCTAAGTCTATGAGAAGTAGAACCACCTCCAAACCCAGATCCCATCCTCACCATCCTTTCTCAAGCCATCCAAAATTCTCCATCAAAACCCTTCCAAGCATCCCTGAAACACCTCCTCCTCTCTCTAAAACCCCAACAAATCATAAATCTCATCACTCTAAACCCCCCTCTCTCTTCTCTTTCTTCACATGGCTTTACTCTACCACCAACTCCACTTTCCGCCACACCCTCCACTCTTACTACACTATGATCCACTTTTTGTGCACGCAACAAATGTTATTCGAAGCCAAAAGATTACTCCAGATTGTGGCTTCAAGAAAAGTGCAAGATTAGTCTTCTGCTGTTTTTGCAGCAATTCTTGAAAATAAAGGTAAGAGGAAACAGATGGTTGTGGGTGGAGAGTGGAGAGAGAGGGTGGGATATGAGGCGATAAGGAGTGGGCAATATAAAAAAAGCAAATAAAGAAGAAGAAATCCCAAACGATGCCGTTTTGAAATCAAGAGAAATAAAAAATAATAAATATGAGCAGACGACGTCGTTTTGGCAATTGGCAGGAGGAAAGAAATAAAAAAGAGCCACGTCAGCATGGACGACCAAGTTTTACTGTAGCAGTGCCATTCACTCCTATTAAGTATGGTAATATATATGAGTGCGTATATGTGATAGTTCAATGAATTCCAGTGTGGGCTATTTTAATTGTTTTTCTTTCTTTGCTTAGATGGGCTTTTATGTCTCAGTTTGGATAAAACATCAAGTGGGCTATTTTAAGATCCATGACATAGTTAAATTACTTTTATAAAAAGAAAAAGAAGAAGAAAAAGATAAGTTTGCATGAGATATTAGCGTGCAATAGGAGTGAGATTTCGGGAGAACGGAAAATAGAAAAATAAGGAAGAATCTTGGGGTGGGGAATTTAGGGGAGAAAATTTGAAAACACAAGAAATGAAAAGAGAGAAGAAGAAGGGAGAGAAGACACGGGAGAGAGGAAGTTCTCCTTTAGCTGTAAGTAGTCCTCAATTTCCAATGGTTTTGTTCATGAGTATGGTATATATAATTCTTGTATATAATTCTTGCAGAGAAGACCTAGAGTAGAGGGGTGATATATACTTTGATATATGTATTTTGATTGAATGAAAAGTCTTATAAATTTTCAGATGCCAACATGTGGCCCACATGAATTTCTATAAATTAAAGGAAAAAAAAACCTTATACATGCTTTGCTGTTCCCATGAATTTGAAGTGTAAAGCTTTGTTTATATGTGAGTGCTATATATTAAATTATTTCACGTGCCTTCCTCAAACCATGTACCTGTGCCAATTAGGCCTGTCAATGGGTAGGCATTACCCAGGCCCAGGCCAAATAATTTCATATTAGACCCTGCCCAGACCTGATTATTTGGGTCTGAGACCCGGACCGGATGGTAGTAAGGAGTTCGGGTCCGGGTCGGGTCTGTACCCGAACAAGACCCACGGGTCCTTTACCCGAACAAGACCCGATCAATACCCGAACAAAACTCATGGATCCTTTACCCAAACAAGACCCGATCAATACCCGAACAAGACCCGATCAATACCCGAACAAGACCCAAAATTTATTTTTTCAATTCACTTTTGTATTTTTATCTGCTTTTAATTTATTTTTTCCTGTGGATTTTGCAAATAGAACTACTGTCACTAGTGTATTTGTTGGTCCCAAGTGGCATACGAAAGGGTCTAGAAGGGGGGGGGGGTTGAATAGACCCTTAAGTCTTTTTCGACTTAAAAAAGATTTCGTATTAAACATATTTGGACGCTTGAAATGATAGGCGCTTGAAGTGTGTGACGCTTCACCTTAGCGTTCACATAAGATATTTGAGACTTTGTGAAGCGTCTAATGAAGACTGTTTTATAAAGTTAACTTAGACTTCAGGAATTGAATACTTTGACCTTGTAGGTTAAGCGTTCAGTTCTTTTAATCAGGGTTAGCACAGCGGAATGATTTTGGAGTCTTCTCTTTGAAAGTTTTAGCGTCACAAGATGTTTCTTAGGTGCTTAGCTTTTGATTGTGTTTTACTTATGCAATGATATGATAGATGAATGAAATGACTGCACAATATTTGTAAGGTTCGTTGGGTGGTGTAATCCCAACTACGTCACTTGGAGGCAATCCACTAAAATGATTCTCAAAGAATCACACAGAATCTTCTACAAATTAGGGAGAGATGGATGTCGATGACTTGAGCTCCTTGATCACACAGATTTCTGCTTCAAATCACTTCAACCCTCTTGCTTCTTTCACCCAGAAATGATGCAAGTATCCAACTTCGACTTCACACAGATCGCGAGGCTTGGATGGGATTTTCTAAAAGGTTTGTTTGATTTTGATGAAGTTCAAACAACTTGGTAATATCTCAGTAGGAATCTGGTTTCTAAAAAAAATGTTTGAGATATTTGTTGATTGTCTCAGGAATATAAGAAAAGCAATTTGGATGTTTCTTGAAGTTTCTGGCTTTTCTGAGAATTTAAGGAATGAGATTTTAATGCAACAGCAATTTGGCTTTGATAAAATTGTTGCTCTTTTTTTTGTTTGTTGTTGAAGTCCTATTTATAGGTATTCTTGGAGAAAGTGTCCGTTTGACACATGCACTGGCGCGTGTCTCTCACTTTCGCGAGTGAACAGCTTTTGTCCTTTTTCCTGAAAATCTGCTGCACGAAAGTTGGTGCTGCAGTCTGAGATAGTTGACAGTCCAATAGGGTGGCTTCTCCGTACGTCTGACATTGCTTATCATATTAAATGCTCTTATCAACATTTAATGCATTTGAAATTAATACCCGTTGGTATTTAATGCTTTGAGAATATTTGCATTAAACTCCTTCTGGACTTAGAAGTAAATTCAGGTGAAATCACTTCTGTCCCATAAGGTAACGCTTGATATAGCTGGCCAAAGTGGACGCTTGGAGACTGTATCTATCTTCTGAGATCAGGCGCTTGAGTCTTCGAACTTTACCACTGATAAACTCACTCAGAAATCATCAGACGCTCAGCCTAAGACTATTTTGCCTAACACTCTAAAGTAAGATAACAAAGCCTAATAAATCTATTACAAGTCTAACGCTTCAAAGCCTATACAAGTTTTCTACGAAAATAGACTTACAACTTTTTTGGGATCTAACAAAAACTTAATTGTCATCATCAAAACTTCTAACATGAAATTCCTAACAGTATTTGACCATTTTCTGTTCTTATTTTTTATTTTATTTTAGATTATAAATTTTACTAGTATTTGTTAGCTGACAGGAGAAACTTATTTTGTCTCTAATATGGAATTAGGAAAAGAGTAATATTAGCAGCCTTCATGTATGGAAGAGATCCAAGACACCAAGTGAGATTCTTCTAACCGGAAAATAAATAATGGTTTTGATCGAGACATGTTTTACAGTTCTATAAATATATAAAATATATAATGAACAACAAACTCGGATGATCCCAATTCCCAAAAAAAAAAAGGACCCGACCCGGACCCGGACCCGAAACTCCGGGTCTGTGCAGTGGACCCGGTTTTTGGACCCATCGGGTCTGCGGCAGGGTCGGGTTCGGGTAGGGTAGAGGAGTCATCTTGTGGGCATTTTCAAAGTCTGGGCCTGGGTCTGGGTAATGCCTACCCATTGACAGGTCTACCTGTGCACAGGCCCCTTTTATTGCTTATACTTTATATTGACATTAGTTTTTATTGTTGAAAAATCTCTTAGACTCGCCAGCAGAGTTTAGCCATCCTCAATTGGAGTAGAGAACTTGTGAACCAAGTCTAGCAGGTAAGTAACACTATCAAACTTCCTTTACCGAAAGATTTAAATGTGAAGTTATAGTATTACGGACTGGATTATTTTGTAGGGGTTATTGAAAGGTCGGGTCTTTCATTGTTGTTATTTCGATGAAAATTTATTGATATGAATGAATAAGTATGAAGCTATTAGTGAAAACAATATAGTGAGAGTTGTATTTTTGGCATGGCATGAATCAAGGGATATATGTATGTCATTTGGGAATTCTTTTATTATGAAGCAAGAATGTTGAGAACAATCGTTCTTTCGGACCTTTGACCGCGAGGGTGAATAGTGGTTTTGGACCTTTGACCACGAGGGTGAATAGTGGTTTGGACCTCTGACCACGAGGGTGAATAGTGGTTTCGGGCCTTTGTCAATGGGGCTAAACATTGACTCTGTGGGATTTAATTAAATACGTGGATTTCATATGTGATTAAATGTTCTACGCGACAACGGTGGATATGCTTTTGGGTTAAAACATTTTATACTTATCTAGATTGTTAGACATGATTATTTGATGATTTGCTCGTGATATGTGATTACTTACTGAGATTCATGTCTCACGTTTTATTTTGATTTATTTCTCAGAGTAGCTGATCGGGTTGGAGGTTTGATGGGTTAGGATCATCTGAAGACAATTTAGCAGTTTCAGTAGGAGAATAAATTGGGAGCAATTAAAAGACCATCAAATTTATGTTAAGAATATTCTTTTAGTTATTTTTCAGGATTTTTTTTTATCGAATAATTTGAATATCTTTTTTTTTCTATTTTTAGTTGGAGTGGATAGTCTTAGTTACCTTGTGAAGATTTGAGACTGTTTTGTTTCAAAAGACTTATATTTCTCTTATGGGTTTGGATCTTAAATGTTTGATACTTGCTTAGATCATCATATTAATGCTCTTAAAAAAAAGAAGATGAAAACGTAAATATAAATGAACTTAAATTTGGGTCGTGACATATTTACAGCAATAGTGTAGGATATTGCTATAAGTGCTCGAGAAGGCCTCGCTCGAGAGGTTACTCGAGTGATAACAGAATTAGGGGAGATTTTTAATCAAACCTGTGACACATTCTCGGGTATGATAAATGCTCAGGTAGTGTTGGCACTCGAGCCTTTAATTAAAAAACATTATGTTTTATTAGAAAAAGTATCTCAGTTAGTGTCAGTTGAACCTAGGACTCAGACTAGACACTTAAACTCAGTGGAACCACCACCCGGTTACCTTAGGGAAACCAGGAATAAAAATAACAGTTTCGAAATCGGCCAAACGTCAAATTCCTCCCCTATAAATGAACAATTTTTTTTGAATCTATCAATGCCTGGGGGGCAAACAGGAATGGGACAACAAAATTTTACTCAAAACATACGTCCTCCTTCGAATACTCCTTAAAATTTGAATGTGAATCAGTTTCAGTCATAGCCTTCGAGGTCGTGCTTTCCTACACCACCAGTTAGTTATGGGCAAGTGCCTACAGGGTACCCCACTAACAAAAATTTTAATAGTTTCGAAGCCACTCCAGGCTTTACCTAAGGGCAATATATCGGGGGACAAGGCCAAATACCAGCCTATCCAAGAGTCTCGAATGCTCTTTTTCCTATGGGAAATAATAGTTTCCCAAACGTACCGATAAATCAAGGAATTCCCACTTTCCCAAATAATATCCAGTTACCATATGAAGAGGGCAAGCTGTGCCCAATGCCCATATGGGAGGAAGTATTGGGGGACAGTTCCTTGATCCTTTCCAGGATCAGATCGAAATGATCATTAAAAGGATGTACAGACCCGGATTTTGAAGGAATCATAGGTTAATTCCGGGAAAACCCTATCTTGATTGGGTATATAGAAACTTTTCTTTTCCTCGAAACTATAAGATTCCCGATTTCACTTTATGTTTGGGAGATGACCATGTCTCTGCCCTCGAACATTTATCTAGGTTTACTTGCCAATGTCGAGAACCCTCAGACCAAGATTTTCTTAAACTAGGGCTTTTTCCTAGTTCATTAACGGGATCAACCTTTAATTGGTATATAAATTTGTCCCCAAACTCTATACATAATTGGGACGAGATGCAGTTCCAGTTTCAAAATCATTTCGCTCGAACAGATCCAGAGATCTCGATGAGTGATCTTGCCAAAATCAGACAAAATGTGGGGGAATTGGTCGAAGAATTCCTCTCACGGTTTAACAAGGCTAGAGTCAAATGTCACCTTAATATACCCGAATCTGAATTAGTCCAATTAGCACAGCAAAATATGTCTTTTGAATATAAGCTAAGATTTGATGGTATGCCTTTCGCTGATTTTAGGAGTTTGGCCGAAAGTGCTATAAGATATGAAAATATGCTTAAAGAAGAAAGCAATAAAAAAACATCAAGGCTTTAGTGCCTTCGAAATAGGAACTCCATGGGTATTCGAAGAAGCCTATGAAGTTGACTTAGCAGAATTTGTGAAAGGGCCCCCTTACCAATGTGGAGCTCTAGAAAAGAAAAGATTGCATGGCTACTGGATCATTACAAATGAAAAAAGAAAAGAAATATACTTTTGGGGCTTGTTTTGTACGCTGGATAGGATTGTTTGTTTATTTTATCAAGCTTTATCAATCGTTTGGTATCAGTGATTTAGGCCCTGGACTGATTTAAGGCCCGGCGAGTTATCAGCCATAAGGTTGATAAGTAATCCACCTGGGGAGGATGTGATAATATTATCCTGAAAATTGGGCGGGATTTCGGACTTCTCGATTGGCGATTACATCCTCATAACACATTAAATTCTGACATTTTTGCCCTTTATCTACCCCAAAATTCCACTACACAAAATTAATTGCGTATCAACCTGAGATCCCCAATTTATATCACAAAACCTCACTCTTGCGTCTCACTAACAAGAAACCAGACTGAGTAAAAGAGATTTAAGAAAGAAGATGCTAGTTTGAGGTAATTTTTAACTTCGTGATTATCCGACCAATTGTAGTAACAATCGGGTGCTTCAACCTAAAGTTTTTTGTTTGAATCGCAGGTTAAAAATGCCCCCAATATCCAACCCATGTATTACGGTGAAGATTGGAATGAGTTCAACAAGGTGAAAAATCCTATGGCCTGAATTCTTTTTGTATACAGCTCGCACAAAAAATATGGTAGGCCAAAAAGTAAGTGTAGAATAAATAAGCCCAAAACATTAGAAATTGCTTTATCCAATAGAACAACGGTTACTTGAAATGCTTCTAAGCGTGTTTGTTGATGGGATTGATGATTGTTCAGAATATCGAAACAAGGTAAATAATACACCAGACTTCTGTTTTTTTTTCCTTCTTTTTTTCTTCTTCTTTTGATGATAACGGTACTAGAGCATACTTCTGTTGATTTGTAAGATATCCTGGAAAATAATATTAAGCCAATCAACGAACTCTAATACTCATATTAAAATATTGAATGAAGAAATTGAAGATAGATAGCATTTGAATAAGGTGATTTTGTTTATATAGAGAAGAAAAATGGTGAAGATTTGGATATTTTAGCTCTTTTTCTTACGTTCATTTTATGGTGGGGATGAGAAAATTATCAGCTTAAGTTTGGTCGAGGTGTTTAGGCCCTCATGTGTACTTAATTTTTCATGCTTATTGTAGGTTTGACAGAAGACGCATTTGAAGAAGCCATTTGGATTTCTTGGATTAACACATAACAGAAGGTGGAGCTGATTTCACTTTTTTCTAATTCAAGTTTTTTAAGTGAAAACATATTAACGAATAATGATACTATACTTGTCCTTTATTTTTGAAGAAGTGTCTTTGCTAGTAGAGTAAATCCCTTTCTTTGCTACTTATAAAATCATCTGTCAAAATTTCCATACTTCTACAAGGTCCACAAGTATCCAGTGTGTAAAGTCATCTTCTATGTTAAATGTCTATTTACTAGAGTTCACCTTTGTATCTTGGTTTCTCTATATGTAGTGCACTTTTTAAATGTTGTCCTAAGGTTTTGTATTACATATTTGCACTACTTGATATATGTATTACTTGCTTATTACAGTTATCTCATCATGGATTTATCTACCGAGCATCAAGAGATTATTGTCATTGTTGAGGCGATTGTTTCACAGATAAAATTCTTTTTAATGGCATCTTTTTGGTTTTTTTGGGCACGTAACCGACGCCGCTCTGTAAGGGAGCGTGGTATTAGAAAGAGATATAGCATGAAAGCAAGATTACCAAAACAAATAAAACATTTGCGTGATATTATATCCATGAATGATGAAGCATGCATAAACAATCTTAGAATGTCTAGGAATTCCTTTGGTTGTTTATGCCTCATATTACAAGATGTCGGGGGACTAGTAAATACAAAACACGTCTCGGTTAGTGAGCAAGTAGCAATTTTTCTGTCTATTATAGCACATCACAAAAAGAACATGATAGTTAAACATGACTTCAAAAGATTAGGGTACACAATAAGTATGGTCTTCAACAATGTTCTCACTGCACTACTTAGTGTGCATACCCTATTTCTAGCCAACCCAGAGCCTATTGAGGAAGGTTGCAGAAACGAGAGATGGAAATGGTTCAAGGTAATAAACATGAACCACCACAAAATTTCCTGTATTAAATTAATTATCTATTTTTTTTGTCAAAATTAAAGAATTACGTTAATGTCTTATTTAAACAATAGGGATGTCTAGGGGCATTAGACGGTACATATATACCAATGTGTGTACGTCTATCTGATAAGGCCAGACATCGAAACAGGAAGGGAGATATTGTTGTTAATGTTCTTCGTGTTTGTGATATAAATATGAAGTTTATATACATTTTAACCGGTTGGGAGGGCTCAGCTGCGGATAGCAGGGTCTTAAAAGATGCCTTAACTAGAGAAAACAGTTTGAAAGTTCCAAGTGGTAATTAACATACTCCTGTCATCTTTAATTAATTAATAATGTGTCTCGATTTGTTGGTCTGTTATCAATTAAAAAAATTCTTCAACGATTGACAGGGAATTATTATCTATGTGACTCTGGTTACACAAACGGTGATGGTTTTCTAACACCATACAGAGGTGTTAGATACCATATGCAAGAGTGGAATACTTGTAGGATTGCGCCAGCTAATGCATATGATTTTTTCAATAAGACTCACTCCAAAGCGCGCAATGTCATTGAGAGGTCCTTTGGTTTATTGAAAGTGAGATGGGCTATATTAAGGAGTAATTCATTTTACCCTGTAAAAGTGCAAAATGGGATCATTATGGCATGTTGTTTGCTTCAAAATTTCATACGGACAGATATGGTGGTAGACCCTGTAGAGATCGAGCTTCCTGAAATCACTGACCCAACTGATGATCCTGATGTTGCCTTTATTGAACAAGTAGAGCCATCGTAACAATGGAATTCTTGGCGTGACAATTTGGCAAATGCCATGTTTGATGAATGGAGAGGGAGTCGCTAGTATTAGTTGTTGTATCGAAAATCATTTTGTTAGAAGAGATTGGGTTGTATTAATCTTGAGATGATAATATGTATTGTATACTTTAGTTAAACATGTTTGCTTGTGGTTTATATTAACTCACATGTTATTGTGTAATTGTAGTGGGAGTTATGAGGAACATATTGAGATTTTTGTTATAAATAGAGTTGCACTGTGGTAATTATATTTGTGTTTTTTGGATATAGACTTTTCCACCATTTTCTTAAAACTTATTGATGTATACTAATTGTCATTATTTTACCAAATAATGTGCACAATCTAATTGTTAATTTTTCATCAGTATTCATGGATTCAAATTCAAGTAGGGCGAGGAGTTCAGCAGCTCGGGATACAACTAAGAGCACAAGAAGATCATGGTCTCTGCATGAAGAATTGGTTTTGATATCTGCACTGAAGGAGCTCGTGGTGAGTGGATGGAAATGCGATAATGGCTTCAGGACAGGATACCAAAATTTGCTCAGAAAATCCATGCTTCAAGCTATATCCTTGGGACTGATCTGCGAGCAGAGCCACATATAAATTCAAGAATCCAAGTTTGGAAGAAAAACCACTCATCTATAGCCACGATGCTTACAAGAAGTGGATTCGGTTGGAACGATACATCAAACACCATCATAGTAGACAGCGACCAAGTTTGGGACAATTTCGTCAAGGTAAATGTAATAACTTAAGAAGTGCAATATCAAAAATTACCAATATCATTTTTATCCCAAGTGCATTTTTTTATGTCATTTATAGGAGTATATGAACAATCAGATTTAATGTAGAACTCACACAAAGTGAAAATTTTAGTGAAATCATTTACCTATCCACTTTTTATGTTGATAAAAATTAGTGATATGGATTTGTGTTGGTCTTTTCAGACTGATAGCAATGCTCGTACCATGAGGCACAAATCTTGGCCATTGTACAAAGATTGGTGTGAGGTCTTTGGGAAGGATCGGCAACAGGAGAAAATGCAGAAGCATTTGAGGATGTGGCTCGGGAATTGCGTAACAATGCTGGTGGTCCCAAGTGGCATACGAAGGGTCTAGAAGGGGGGGGGGGGGTTCAATAGACCCTGAAGTCTTTTTCGACTTCAAAAATTTCGTATCACTTTTAAAGATTTGAACGCTTAGAAGCTGAGCGCTTGGGTCAAACGTTTCAGTAAAGATAACTTAGACTAAGTGATTTTAGCAATTTACCAAAGCAGGGTAATGCCTAGATCGCTTAATCAGGGTTAGCACAGCGGAAATGATTTTAGCGTTCGATTGATTAATTAATCGCTTTGCAATTAGCTTGTCTTTCTCAAAGAATATAATATAATTTAAATCAAGACAATAAATAAAGTAAAGAACACAAGAAATTTGTAAGGTTCACTGGGTGATGTAATCCCAACTACGTCCTTCTTCTCCTTTTTCACTTGGAGAAATTTACTAGGATGATTTTCGAAGAATCACACAGAATCTTGTATAAGATAGTAAAGGATGAATAAGATCTCGGGCTCCTTGATCACACAGATTTTAGCACCAATGAAGATCATCTTCTACAAGCTTCTCTCACTCAAAAATACTGCCTGCAAGGGGTTTTCAACTTCTTTCTCACTCGGATGAAAGGTTGAAGGTTTATCACAAGGTTTTGTTTGTTTTTGGGAAGATCAAACAACTTGGAATATCTCAATAGGAATTTAGGTTTCTTCTTTGGAAGAGGTTTGAGATATTTGTGACTATCTGGAATGTAGATAAAAAGCTTGAAGGATTTTTAGCTATGGAATTTCTAAGCTTTTTCTTGTGTAGGTACGTAAATTTCTCTTGTAATATTATGTACACCTTTTTTTTTTTTAGGTTAGCTGAAGGTAAGGTATTTATAGGCAATTCTTGGGATCTGTCCGATGGACACATGTGAGAGCGCGTGATTTTACCTAAAGCCTGACATTCCTGAAAATATGCTGGCACCGATTGGATGGGAGCAGCTATAAACTCTGAAGTTCTGACAGTCTAGTCAAAAGGTGGCTTGTCCACAAGTCACAGTGGCTTATCACATTTAATGCTCTTATCAGGCATTTAATGCATTTGAATTTATTTCTCGTTGGAAATAAATGTCCGTTGACTGATTGCATTTAAGTCCTTCATGACTTGAGGATTTAATTCAAGTGAATCTGACATCGGATCGCTAGAATGATTTGAGCGCTTGATTCATAAATCCTGAAATAGTCCTTTAACGTTTGACAGGCGCTAAGAACAAATCTTCATCTTCAGTTGACTTCAGACGCTGATCTTCAACTTCTTCTCTAATAGACTCACCTAGAATTCTATTAGCGATTCGGTATCTAATACTTAGTCTAAAATCTATAAAAATAAAAAAAGTTACAAGCTTAAAGAAAATTACATAATTTCAAACGCTTATACAAAGATCTATCAAAGCAGAAACTTACATTGTATTTGGGGTCTAACATAAATTCCTATCTTGTCATCATCAAAACATCTAAACATGAAATTTCCTAACAAATGCCAAGGGCAAAGACAATGGAAAAGAGAAAGAGGTCAGAGGTAATCAAGTTCCGAATTTTAATCCTACCGAAGATTTTGACAAAGCACATAGTATGTCTGATTGTTGTGGTGAAAACAGTGTTAGTGAAAAAAAATCGACTGGTAAGCGAAAAACAATTGACGAAAGTGATCATTACATGCAAATGTATATGAACATGATCGGATCATTCTGTGACCGAACTGACTCTCGCTTGGGTGAAATTGTTATGCGAGTTGGTTCTGAGCATGATGCAAAAGTATCTAGAAAAGCTGTGTTTGAAGCACTCAGCCAAATCACTTCATTAGAAATGGAAGACAAGATTTATGTAGCGATGGAACTAGTCAACAACACAAAGAAGTTGGACCTCTTTTTTAGTATGCCAGTTGATGCTCAGATTGTTATGGTGAAGATGATGCTACAGGGCCGAATTTAAGAGATGATGAAGATCTATGTTATCTCTTTTATATGAATTATTTATGTTGGCTTTTGAGATATGAATCGTTTGTGTGAATTTGATTACTAGTAAATTTCTGCTGTTTTGTTGCTTAAAAAATATTCTAGGTGGTCGACCTCTACTTTTGTGTTTAAAATATTTATGTATTTTGAATTAAAATGATTGTGGTAGTTGAGCATAATGACAAATTGGAACTGCATATTTGATATCAAGTTACTAATTCCATGTCACATGATAAATGTCATTATGTCTGGAACTCCATATTTGAGATCAAGTTAGTAATTCCATGTCACGTGATTTTGTTATTATGTCAGTCTATATGTGTTTTCTTGGTAATAAGTTCCAATTTGACCTTAGTACAGGATAGTAAGTTTCTATTTTATGAAATGTACTCTTTGATATCCATTTGAGATGCTTGCAAGGTTTGTCATAATGCGCAAAGAATTTACTAGTAAACGTGTAAAGTAACGCTTTCCATGAGCATAAGAAACAAACAAAGAAAAGTCCTCCAGAGTGGGTAGGGCTGTAAACGAGCCGAGCTCGAACTGAGCTTTGCAAATTTTACATAGATAGCTCGAACTCATTTTAATACAATTTGAGATGGAGCTCAAGCTCATTGAGCCCATTTCTTTTGAACTCGAGGCAAACAAGGCAAGCTCGATATTTGGATAGTTTGCAAGCTCGAGCAGCATTTTTGTATTGAATCATTATATATTCTAAATCATTAAATTTGTACAAAGTTATGCATAGATGAATTGATAAACAGTAAGCACCCGGGTTGTCAGCTGGCAAGAGAATTTGGAGAGAAAACAATCAATTATTTGTACATATTGAGATGGCTTGCGAGCTTATGAACACTCAAATGCAAGCTCGAGCTCGTGAATCTCGGTTCGAGCTCAAGTCAAGCTTTAATCGAGCCGGTTCGCTAGGCTCGCGAGCCGACGAGTCAGCGAACCGGTTCGACTCACCTTACACCTCTAGTACTTTTTCTAATTATATATATATATATATATATATATGGAAATGCATATTCAAATAAAACAGTTTGTTGTTTGCCACCATCCATCTTGCTTAAGATAATATTCATCCAAATCATTATTGATATTGAATTACACGTCATTAATTGACAAAACATGGACATGAGAATTGACTATTACACCATCCAAATGCAATTAAATTTGAGTTATTTGCCCTTCATCTACCAAAAAATTACATCTAAAAATGAACGCACAAAACTAAATGCCTTTGATAACATTAAATGTTTCTCAATCCGGTAGATCTTTGGTTTAAATGCTAGAGGAGTACACCCCTTTCTTTGCTACTTATAAAATCACCAGTTTTATGCATAATCTAATTATTAATTTCTATACAGCATATATGGATTCAAATTCAAATATGGTGAGGAGTTCAACAGCTCGGAACAAGACTAAGAGTACCAAGCGGTCGTGGTCTTACGAAGAAGAATTGGTTTTGGTATCTGCATTGAAGGAAGTCGTGGTTAGAGGATAGAAATCTGATAAGGGCCGGGGTTCATGATAGGATACCAAATTTACTCGAACAATTGATGATTCAAGCTTTCCCTGGCACCAATATACGAGCAGAGCTAGATATAAATTCAAAAGTTCATGTTTGGAAGAAACACCACTCCTCTTTGGCCACGATGCTTACAAGAAGTGGATTCGGTTGGAATGATACATCAAACATCATCATAGTTGACAATGACCAAGTTTGGTACAATTACGTCAAGGTAAATGTAGTCTTTTAAATCGAAACTTTATTTTCATAGAAAGGCTTTCAAATTTTATGTCTGCTAAAGTGCATCTATTTTTATGCTATATTAAGGGAGTATATAAACAAACAGATATATGCCATTTTTTTTACAGAGTGAAAACTTTGGAGAAAATAATTTATGTATTCAACCATTTCTTTATATTGATAAAATTAGTAATATGGCTTTGTGTTTTTCTTCTCAAACTGATATCAATGCCCGTACTATGAGGTACAAATCGTGGCTACTATACAACGATTGGTGTGAGGTCTTCGGGAAGGATTGAAATTAAGAGATGATCCAGATCTCTGTTATCTTTCTTAAATGAATAATTTATGTTGCTTTTTTTAATTTGTTTGCTTATGTTGATTAAATTACAAAGGTGGTGGACTTTTGCTTTTGTACTTCAAATGTTTGGTACTTAGATTTGAAATGGATGTGGTGGAGGTGCATCCTGTTTTGACAAATTTAAACTATATATTTTATTTTAAGGTTGTAATTCCATTTCACATGGTCTTTTGGTTTCACCAATAGCTGTCTTTATTATTATTTTCTTGCTAACGAGTTGTTGTTTCTACATGGAATTAATTAATGGTCTGTAAATCGAAAGTTCCTTTTTTGCATAATAACAGCCTTGAAATTTCACATTCGAACTTCGGTGAAATTGGGTTTGATCGTCTGAAATTTTGACAGTTTTTGTAATAAAAATACAATATTAGAGAAATAATGATCATAATAAAGAATGAGATCGTCCATACTGTCATCAAGTTGCATCTTTCAGTATATTGTGGCTAAGAGCTTATGTTAAGGAAGAGAGCCACAAAATTAGTTGTAGCCTTTTTCACATGGGATTCTTATTTTAGCCTTCCACGCGGTTTATATACAATAGAGTAAGCTTTGTAAGTGGTGTAAACAAGAGCTCGAACCGAGCCTGGAGAATTTTTCAGACTAAAGCAATATATATATATATATATATCTATTTTGAGATCGAGCCCCAGAATCAAAGCTCGGGATGGAGCTCGATGTATATTAGTCAAGCTCGAGCTAGAACTTGAACAAAAACTTGGTTCAAGACAAATCACAAAATTTAAAAATAACATAAGATGATTACATATATGAATCACGTTCGGCTCGTTAGAATAACTTTGCTCGTTAGGCTAGCCTCGACATCGACTAAAGCCGACTCGTTACATGGGGTTTTCAATGCGGTTTGTGTAAAGTAGGGGCTTGTTTTGTGAGGAGTTTAAACGTGTAGAGATTAATTGTTCATCAGGACATGAAATCCAACAACGCTTTGTTGGATTATGAAACTTAGGCTGAAATGGTTGATTTTGGGCCACACCAAGATTTTGATCAAGAAAGAAGAGGCTAATATTGTCTTCTGTTGCTTTTTCATTTAGCTATATTGCTCCATGTAATAATGTTATACTTCATTTACCTTGTATATAAGTTTAAACCAACTTTCTTTCTTGACTAAGTATTGATTCATACTTATTTTGGTTGAATGAGTAGCAAGGTAATTTGATTGATGCTTCTTTGATCTTCTTATTGCTTCATTCCTTGTTCTGTATACAATAATATCTCTCAAAAAATATCTGCTTGTGAAGCGCAACAACATCTCAATAAAAATTGGGCAAAAACCGATAGATAAAAAACAATCTGTTATAATAATAGCTGAATTTTTCATTCATATATATTCCCAAATTAACAATTGGCATATATCAACCACCTTCCTTCACAAGAACACGGGAAAATTCAAGGAAGTTGTTCAAAACATAAACGACGGCATACTTAGCTACTTAGCGAACGCCTAGAAACAAACTAAAACATACCCATGACTAGGGTAGATCATAAACATAACACACACTTCAAACATATCTATATTATATAGGCTTCTAGTAGACATAACCAAAAGACACCACCAAACAAAGTTTCTGTGCTCAACCAAACTTTGCAGGGGCAGAAGATGCAGATGAACTTGGAGGGTTGGAATCTCCATTGCTGTCAGAGTGCACAGGTGCAACAGCTTCCATGGCTAGATATGTGCCATCAGAAAAGGTGTCAAAAGCATGTTCTTCAAAGAGCCCCATCCAAAAGGAGCTATCGGTGCTTGACACATCATCAGAAGAGATATTAATGGGGCTCAGATAGGGCAGTGGGTTTCCAAGAAAAAATTCTGGTTCATCATCCATTGAATTATCAGAAGAGATATTAATGACAGGTTCATTCAGATCGGGCAGTGGGTACCCATGCAGGAAGTCTAGTTCATCATCAATTTCATGGTCGAACGAGATTTCAATCACAGGTTCTGGGAAGAATTCCACCGGATCAGCATTACTGAAGATGATGCACAACTCTTGCCAATTAGGATCCCCAACAGTCATATAGGCATACCCGAATGGTTGCTCCTGAAAAATTTGAACAAGGATAAACAAAGGTCTGTAAATAGAATGCTTAAGAAAATGACTCATGGTAAATTAAAAAAAGCACTAATTCTTTTACAATGACAAGATTGTAGGTTTTTTAGGTGAAATACCTTACAAATATGGTTCCATACAAATGGCTCTCCAATCATGACATTAGTTTTGATATCATAGTACACACCAGGCATGTGCACTATCGAGTCAAAGACCCTGTGCCTCTTTTTGAGCAATTTCACCTTCTTATGTATCTCCTCAAGAGTTAAGGAGACATTGAAATGGTTGTTGATAATCCATCGCAAGACCTCAAGAGTGTGTGAATTATCAGCCCCCAAACAAAAGTTACCCAACCTAGCTTCATCAGCCAAAAGCTCTATGAACATTTTGTCAATACCAGCATGCCAGGTAAGATCATAAAGAAAGTCCTCTTGCCAGAAAAGATCTAGTGCAGACTGCAGACATAGTTGGTGAATTCAAGTATGAACAATTTGGTGTATGTGATATTTTAAGTTTGTAAGGTGAGGAAGTATATATGATGTTACCATGCTATTTATACTAAATTTGGTAACTCCAAAAGTTGTCTGCATTAAATAATACATGAGTGTAAATGTGATATTGATTGTGTATCAAAGTTAATCTTGTTAGGAATCCTATACATGAAAACAGAGAATTGCAACGGAAGATTCGAGGATTCCTACCGGCAGATCACAAAAATAGATCTGATGATTTTAAATGGATTTCGCGAAAATTAGAACGAATAAAAATACCTTTTTGATTCATTTACTGATTCTGCAGAACAGCAATCCTCCAAGGGCTCCTGTCTCTAAAGCTTCACGCAAAACGAGCCTTCCAAAGATCTCGAAACTCCTCCTTCTTTGCAGTAGTGGACGGCTAGAGAGGAGAGAGGGGAGAGAGTTCTTTTCCTTTTGTGTTGTGTTTCTTTCTTTTTCTTCTTCTTAGGGTTTGTTCCACTGCAAGAGTCCTTTTAAACTTAACTAGCTTGTGGAACAAGTTGGAGGCTACTCCAACCCTAAAGTGGCCGCTCCTCCTAGGGCTTCCTTGGACTGGGTAGGCTTTTAATTGGCTTGTCTAATTTCTAGCCCATCTGTATATATTTAATTTAAGTCCAATTTAAATATAATATATACTATTAATTAATTTCTTTTAATTAATATACTAATTAAATAATTTAATTTAATCTAATTAAATTAAATATTTAACTAATTGATTTAATCTAATTAAATCAATCAGTCCATTTAATTCTTTCTAAAAGATTTACACAAAAAGATACATCCCGTTCGTTTCTTATAGTGCGACTCTTTAGGTTCGTCTCAATTGGCAAAGGGAAAAATTACCTAAGGATGTGAGTGTCACCTAGTTAGTCTCGTGGACTCACATCGTAACCCAATTGAGTACGAAATGAATGAATCATTTTACGAACCTCTTGATCATAAATGTCGTATGAGTATAAGCCTTTCACTGACGTATCCCGATCAAGTAAGAGTCATGGAAAATGTCAAACTCACTAAACTTGATAATGTGCATTAGATTATAGCATAATGAAATTACTGAACTACCCTCAGTGTCCCACATGAGTTAGTTGTTATGCTTTGGCCAAAGACTTTATAATCTCATTAGCCTATAATCGCACAGGATACTTACTCGTTTACTATCGAGACAGTGAATCCCATCTTGGTGATCACTGATCAACTGCTACTTGTCTCATTGATATCGCACTTCTAGGTCGACCCCACCGACGGGTGATATGGGCCTAACTACTCTGGTAACAGATCCAATAATGTAAGCACATTGATCATGAACCCTCAGGTTTAAGGCTCACGCATACTATTACGATCAGTAATCCAATCATTGACAGTCACTGAGTAAATACCCATGTGATCGGATTACTACGAGCCGTGTTCGAATATGTCAATTCCATTGGCATATCTATGATACTTGCTCCCACTATCCCTATAGTGTTCGACTGGCACTCATCGTCAGAGCATGTGTCATACAAGTCGAATCTTATTGCCCAATTAAGATTCTTTGACTTGCGAACCCTTTTAAGTGATAAGGTGTAAGACTCTTCCCATGCCACGTCTTTATTCCATAAAGGTCAAAGAGTTAAACCTTTATTCACATGGACTATATGTTCAATACTTATTTAGATGTCATAAAGATTTATATGAACAAAATGCAGATGCCTTTATTAATATCATTTTAATAGTTTGTACAACATAATAAGATACCCTAATCTAACTATTTGTCCTCATTGGCGTCTAGGGCATATACCTAACAAATCTATACCAAATCAATCATATAGATTCAAGCAATCTGTTGGCAGGTTTGTAACTTGCTTACACAATGAGCATTACTAGCAAATATTAATGCACTTGATTTGGAAAGATTTGTTCTGCATTGCTTGTAAATGTGATGGTTTATGTGATAGTTATACGTCAAATTGAAGATTCCAAATCAATCATCCAGATTCAAGCAATGTGTTGGTTGGTTTGTACAATGCTTACAGAAATAGAATTAATGAAGTTATCAATGCACTTGATTTGGGAAGATTTGGGTTGCATTGCAAGATGTATGTAAACGAGATAGACAATGTGGATGTTTTCTGTCAAATATTTATTCCTAATCAATCAAATGTCCAGCATATTCTCAATGGGTTCTTAAATGCATAGCATTCATATATTTTGGAAACATCCACATCGTCTTTGAAAACTAAACACAAATTCAAATCAATGATGAGTGAAGCATAGCTGGACAGATTTCTGAACATTCTAGTCAAATTATTAATATAAAATTTAAAATTGGTAGTCATATGTCAAATTTAAGATTCCAAATCAATCATCTAGATTCAAGCAATGATTAGGCAGGTTTGTAAAATGCTTACAGAATTAGAATTAATGAAGTTATCAATGCACTTGATTTGGGAAGATTTGGGTTGCATTGCAGGAGGTCTGTAAATAAGCTAGACAATGTGGTAGTTTTATGTCAAATATCTATCCCTAATCAATCAAATGTCAAGCATATTCTCAATGGATTCTTAAAAGCATGACATTCAATTCATTTTTGGAAACATTCAATTCATTTTTGAAAACATCAACATTGTCTTTTAAAACCAAACATAAATTCAAATAAATGATGAGTGAAAGCATAGCTGGACAGATTTCTGAACATTGCAGTGAAATAACTTCATGTAAAATGCAATGCAATAAAATACAAAAATAAACTTCGAAAATTCAACAGAATCACTCAATGAAGCATACATCAGATTTTTTTTCAGAATTAATCTTTGAGAGGCACCTGTGTAAATCTTAAATCTGATAATGAATATGGTTCTCTGCAGTCAAATGCTTGTGAATAGGAAATACAACATGTATTATCAAGGATCAAATCACATGTCTATAAAAACGAGCATTGCAATCATAGTAGCTAAGCTGAAATGACAAATATTGATTGCATAGAAGTTGATAATAGGATGCATACCTGCACTTGCATCTTAAAGCACTGAATGCACAGTAATGCATTTAAAACCTGGAGAACCACGTTGTCAAAGAGAATAATTACATATAATTGGAAAAGTATGAAAACTTAAACCTGAGCAGTATAGTGGCTTACCTATATGAATGACATGTTTTATGGAATGTTAAAAATTTATGTTTAAACAAACAATAACCACCTCAGTTCATGAAAAAGAATCAGATCATCAGTTTATCCATGTAAATAATAATTTGGGCTCTAATTAGATAGGACGAGTAGTATGTAAATAATGGAATTTTAGATCCTGCATTATTAATATAGTTCATAAAAGAATAAATGTTACAAGAATAGGCCACCAGGAATGGTACAAACCAATGCATTTATGATTATTCCTTCTATAATATCTGGACTACAATTTTAAAAAAAGTAGAGTCAGGATATTTAAGGGCCCAAGCTGTAAAATATAAGAATTGGAGCTAAAAAAATGCAGCAATATGTGACTCAGAAACCTAAAAAAAAAAAAAAAACATTTAATGTATGAGTGAGGCATAGTCAGAAAGCTAAAAATAGACATTTAATGCAATTCTATAAGGATAAAAGGTACAAATTCAAAAGTAGTCATTGCAGAAATACATTAATTCAAAGAAACTTCAGAAGATATTAACATTAAAACAGGTTCAGGCATCAGTCAAATTTGAGTTTCTAACTTTAAATTATTTATTTTTTATTAATTAATGGTTTATTTCACAACATAGCATTATTGAATAAAGGCTACACCTACCACCAGCACATTAAAAATTTAGAAGTAACTGCTCTTAGTTAAAAGTCAAATATCACACAGTTAAATTTCAAACTTATCTCACAAAATAATGCAACTGGAACAAAGTACTTATGAATTACCAAAATTTAAACAAAATGTATTCAGTTGCATTTAAACTAGTATAAAAAATGGGGTAATTTTCAATTCATTATTACAAAATCAAAGTTAACACTCAATAGCATTGCACGTATAATGTAGAACTCAATTAAAAGTCAAAAACACATTGATAATAGTTTACATAACTCACCGATAGAAAATTAGTTTGTCATTAACATCACTTTACAACATAAATTAAAATTTGACTCATAGAACAAACACAATAGTTCACAATACATGATAGCTATGATGCAGGGAACATCTTTTGCAGAAGTTTTTGTAATGGACTGGCACAAATTTAACATATAACTATGTTAGGAATTTCGTGTTAGATGTTTTGATGATGACAAGATAGGATTTCATGTTAGACCCCAAAAGAATGTAATTTTATGTTTTCATAGAAATATTGTATAAGCGTTTGAAAATTTACTTATTTGGTTAGGCTTGTAATTTTTGTCTTTATAGATTTTAGATTATGTGATACCAAATCATTAATAGAATTCTGTGTGAGTCTATTAAGTGATGAAGTTGAAGATCAACATCTGGAATCAAAAGAAGATGAAGATTTGTTCCAAGCGTCCAGCGCTTACTATTCACGCGTCACTATTCAAGCGCTCAAGCGTCCAGAGACTCAAGCGTCCAGCGCTTACTATTCACGCGTTACTATTCAAGCGCTCAAGCGCTGTTAAATAGTGCTACTATTCATCCGCACTATTCAACGTACTATTCAAGTGAACAGTTTTGAATCGTGATACTATTCACCATCACTATTCAAAGGATACTATTCAACGCTCAAGCGTCCAGCGCTAACTATTCATACTATTCAACTATTCAGGTGAACAGTATCAAGCGCTCAAAACTCAAACGTGAACAGTATTTTCAAGCGCTAACTGAATAGTATTACTATTCCTTTCAAGATCAATATTCAAGCTGAATAGTTCTAGTGAACAGTTTCGCGTCTTGTGAACAGTGTTACTACTCAAGCAATTATTTCCAACGGTTGCATTAAACAATGGATAAAGTGCATTAAAATATGAGCACTATCACATGGGCAAGCTACCTTTTGACCAAGACTTGTCAGATTCCAAAAAGCAAGAAAATGCCTAACTATTTAATATAGCCAAATGTCAGGAATGTTAGAGACAAGGAATGTTTAGGGAACCGTGCTCCTAATTGTGTCCAACGGACAAAATTCCAAGAAACACTTAAGCAGTACCCTTTTAGCAAAAACAAGTGGTGAAAGCGTTGAAAAGAGACCGAGATCACACGCTCATATACACTGTCCAAACTTTGCTGATTTATTTGAGAGCTTAGAAACTCCATAGCCGAAATCCTTCAAGCCTCTCAAATACATTCCAAAGACAGTCACCAATATCTCAAACATCTTTTTAGAAGAACCACACACTAACTGAGATATTCCAAGTTGTAACTTCCCAACATCAAACAACCCGTTACAAAAACCCTCAACATCTTTCATCTGAGTGAGAAAGTTTGTTGATTCTTTTTGTGTAAAAGAAGCTTGTTGAAGTTGATCTCTATTGGAGCTGAAATTGTGTGACCAAGGAGTTCCGAGATCAGTGGAGTACTTGAAGTTGATCTCTATTGGAGCTGAAATTGTGTGACCAAGGAGTTCCGAGATCGAGCGTAACTTGCACTATTTCTGGGTGAAAAAAGCAAGGGGATAGAAGGTCTTTATTGGAGCTGGTGTGACGAAGGAGTTCCAAGATCATATCCAATCTCTCTCTATTTTGTAGAAGTCACTCTTCGATAATCATCATAGTGGAAAACCTCCCTGATAAAAGGAGAAGAAGGACGTAGCTGGGATTAGTGAACCTTGTGTTTTACTGTTTTATTGTCTTACATTATACTGTCATATTATATCTTGAAAAGGCATTTAAAACTAATAAGCGACTAATTGGTTAAAACGAACGCTAAGCTATAAAAACATTTCCGCTGTGCTAACCCTGATTTAGTGACTAAACTCTACCCTACTTTGGTAAGCGTTGAATCACCGAGTCTAAGTTAACGTTTCTCAAGCGCCACATCTAGCGCTTAAACTTGTCAAGCGTTCAAATACTTCAAAGTGATACGAATTTTTAAGAAGTCGAAAAAGACTTCAGGGTCTATTCAACCCCCCCCCCCCTTCTAGACCCTTTCGTATACCACTTGGGACCAATAAACTACAATATGTTAAATTGATGGGGCTTTCACAGCTTATACAGCACCAGCTGATCTGCAAAAAAAAAGAGATTTTGAGGGGTTTATATTAATTCGCAAAACATTTATAAAAAAATCAGTTAAATATTTGACAAATCCAACAGGTGTTTTCTTACCCTTTCAGAAAAGCTAGTAGACGATGAGATTGATGGGGAACATTCTGTTGCTGATTCTGAGGGAACGTTTTGTTGCTGATTTTGAGGCGTTTGTCAAATATTTAACTGATTTTGAGGGAACGTTCTGCTGGTGATTCAGGTTTTTAGGGTTTTCCCAACATCGAGCATAAGAGGATGGGGAACGTTCTGTTGAATTGTGAAGATGTTTGATTTTTTTTAGTATCATGGGTATATTTGTCAATAAAGGGTATCCAGGAACCTATCAAGTACACAGAACATGAGATTGATAAGTAGTGCATCTCCGAATCCCATGTACCAAACAAGGGATTGATTAACTTTATACTTATCAAAACAGTATCTTTACAAGTTATCAATTTAATCCATCCAATCCCATCCCGCGTACAAAACAAGTCCTCGATGTAACAAAAACCGAGCAAATCTTCGATTGGTTACTCGCCAATAAGAAATTAAGATTTAAAGGAAAACACAGAATTCCTTCAAAAGCTGAAATAAAAGGGAAACTATATTGTAAATGGCATAATGCATTTTCACATGACACGAATGATTGCATATTATTTCGAAATCTAATTCAAGAAAAGATAGAGTCGAAAGATCTCATTTTTCCTGACATTCAAAAAGCTAACATAGATAAAGATCCATTTCCTGTTATGGGTCTCGAAATTAACACTCTTGAATGTTCTATCTCTCAGGTCACTATTGAAACCAAGGTGGCAATACAGACTTTCAATCAACTGATTGATGAAGGAGTTCTAACTTTCCTCAAAGTCAAAGATGATGGACTCGAAGGGATGTGTAAGTGGCACATGAACACCCTTCAGGCCACTGATCAATGTCAGATCTGTAGGCATTTTGTGGCGAAGCAGCTTCTTGATTAGCTTATCCTAAACTAAAAAGAGGATTTTAGATTTGGATCAAAACGGGAAACAAAAAGAGAAACAGGCGGAAATCGAACTGCCCAAAGAAAAACAAAAGAATGAAGAAAAAACGTATAAACAGGCGCTTGAAATGCCCCTGTGCAAAACCATATATGAAACTTCGGTGAAAGTGGTGAACAATCTTACCAAACTTCAAAGAACATTATGCAACCAGTGCACCGATGCTCTCCATTTCGAGTTGGTAAGATTGCAGGTAATCCCAAATGATCCGAATTGGGTTCCTGCCTATCAAAAGGTGGAAAACTGAAACAAAAGGCCAAGGCAAGAATATGGGAACAGAATCCCAGGCCCAATGCCTTCTCATAGGCATTTTCGAGGGTGTGGGGGAAGAGGTCTGCTACATAATCACCCAAGAAGGAATGATTATCGCGACAATTTCGAGCAAGGCAGAAACAATAGGGTGAAATCAATAGCCCAGCAAGTAGCCTATTCGAGGGCTGCGGTTGCAATGGAGATGCAACAAGAAGCACTTATGGCCAACTTAGGAATTGAGGAGGAAGCTTTAGCTAAAGGAATTTTGAAATCAAAGATAGTTGGGAAGTTGAACCAGAGGGATTTCAAAACGGAGTTGGACCGGTTAAGTGACCAGATGAAGGATGCTAACCTTCAAGAAAAAGATGCTATGGGAGGAGAAGATGATTCGGGAGATTTCGAATCAGGAGACGATCTGGACATTCTATTGGATGATGTGCTGGATGGACAATTGGAAAACGAAGCCGAAGTAAAAGAAAAGGAAGCCTCTATTCGAAGGGCTTTGAGTTTCGAGGAAAACAAGGATTGCAATATGGTGACAATTTCGCCAGCAGAATTCGCCTCGAAGGAAGGCGAGTTAGACGAAGAAGAAAATACTTTGGAGGCATTGACTGTCCCAATAGGAGGTAACTCACCTTATTTTGAATTTATCAACTATAAAACTAATAAAAAAAAAGTGAAAACGAACATCTTTTAAAGATGTTATTTTCAAAAGAAATAATAAATAATAACCATATGAAACCATTATATGGTCAAGCCGAAATCGAGGGCACCAAGATTAACAAAGTTTTGGTAGATAATGGTGCAACTGTCAACGTGTTACCCGAAAAGACTTTAACTATATTAGGCAAGTCTTCGAAAGACTTGGTGGCTGCTGATGTGGCAGTCTATGGTTTTTCTGGATAGGCAACAAAAGTGTTGGGAATTCTGCCTTGTCGAATTAAAGTAGGATCTATAAGTTCTTATTCTGCATTTTTTGTGGTGAAAACGAATTCGTCATTTAATGCATTGCTTGGTAGAGATTGGATTCATCAAAATTGTTGTTTGCCATCGACTTTGCATCAGTTTTTAATATGTTGGAATGGTGTTAAATTCGAAGTAGTCAAAGCCAAAAATAATTCATATTTTGTTGATACACAAATTGTTAATGCTAGGTATCGAGTTGAAGACCTCGAAATGAAAGAGAAGGCGGCTTCATATTTTCCAGGCATCGAGAAGGCCAAAGGAGAAGGTAATGAAGAAGTGAAAGAAAAAATTGAAAACAAACCCGAAGAAGTGATGGAGAAGTTTGCCCAAATCGAAGTGGAGCAGATTTAGATTGGAATATTCAAATTATATTTTAAGTGTTAAGTTGTATTTATGAATGATTTAGAACAAATATGTGTAGTAGATGATGTTTTGAAGAAGTTGATAATCGAAAAACTTAATTCAAATTTGCGTGTTTATTCTCCTTATTTTACTCATTTGATTGAAAAGACTGATTCGAACTCTGGTATACATGGTGATTATAGATTCGAACAACAAAATCAAAATATAGAAGATATAATCGAGGAAGGAATTCTAGAACCTGATAAAGATATCAGGCAAGATATCCAAGACCCTTTAGAAGAGGTTAATCTTGGTACGCTCGAAAAGCCAAGGCTAACTTATATTAGTTCAAAAATAGAACAAAACAAAAAAGAAGAATTAGTCGAAATACTATATAATTATAAAGATTGTTTCGCCTGGGCTCATCACGAAATACCAGGAATAGATATGTCAATAGACCGACACGAATTGCCCATAAAACCTAGATTTAGACCAATTATTCAAGCCCCGAGAAGGTTATCACCTGATTTACTGGGGGCAACTAAAGAAGAAATCGAAAAGTTAGTTGAATCTAAATTCATTAGGTCAACCAGATATGTCGAATGGCTAGCAAATATAGTCCCAGTAATAAAAAAGAATGGCAAAGTACGAGTTTGCATTGACTTTAGAGACTTAAATAAGGCTACACCAAAGGATGAATATCCAATGCCAATGGCTGATACTTTGATCGACGTCGCTGCTCGATTTCAATTCATGTCTTTCATGGATGGATACTCAGTATATTATCAATTAAAAATAGCCGAGATCGATAGAAATAAAACACCATTTCGATGCCCAGGTGCTATAGGTACTTTCGAATGGATAGTAATGCCATTTGGTTTAAAGAATGACAGGGCTACTTATCAAAGGACCATGAACTACATGTTTCACAACCTTATTGGAAAATCAATGGAAATATACATTGATGATATTGTGATCAAGGCCCAGACTCTTCAGGAACATATAAAGTCTCTAATCAAAGCCTTTGAACGAATGAGACATTTTAATTTGAAAATAAATCCTTTAAAATGCGCTTTCGGAGTAAAGGCCGAGAACTTTTTGGGATTTTTAATCCATAATAGAGGCATCGAAGTGGATCGAAATAAATCCAAAGAGATCCTGGAGGCGAAACCTCCTGAAAATAAACAAGAGTTACAACGTTTTTTGGGACAAGTTAACTTTCTAAGAAGATTTGTATCGAACTTAGCAGGGAAAACCGAAGCATTCTCCCCACTCTTACGTCTAAGAGATGGAGAGAATTTTGTTTGGGGAAAAGAACAACAAGAAGCGTACGAGGTGATAAAAAGATATTTAACACAGCTTCCAGTCTTAATACCTCCTCGAACAGGGAAAAAACTATGGCTATATATATCAGCAGCAAAATGTTCAATTGGATGTCTTTTAGTACAAGAAAATGATAGAGGATTCGAGCAAGCAGTCTTTTCCTTGAGCAGGTTATTGAATGATCTTGAGAAGAGATACACTTCAATCGAGAAATGGTGCCATAGTCTCTATTTCGCATCTGTAAAATTAAGGCATTATTTCTCTACCTACGTTATTGAAATTGTATCACCAACAGATGTGATTAAATTCATGATGAATCAACCTCTAGTAAGAGGTCGTCTAAGTAAATAGAGTTTTAGTTTACTCCAATTTGATTTGATCTACGTACCCAAAAGGCCATAAAAGGGCAAACATTGGCTGATTTCTTGGTTGATCACCCTTCGAAGATAGAAAGAGCACCCGACAGTTTCGAGTTCGGGTTTATGGACTTAGTACCATGGGTTATATACTTTGATGGTTCTAACACTCAAGATAGTGCGGGAATTGGGATATACATTATACCTCCAAATAAAGTAGTCACCAAGATGTACGCCAAAATCGAAGAGGATTGTACAAATTGTAGAGCGGAGTATGAAGCTCTTATTTTAGGTTTGGAAATATTACTTGAGATGAACGCTAAAAGCATCGAAATAAAAGGCAATTCCCAGTTAATCATAAATCAAGTAAAGGGAATATTCAAATGTGTAAGCCCGGTAGCCATAGCCTCATTTGCTCAGGTCCATGAATTATTTAAGCAATTCGAGATTATTAAAGTTACTTATGTCCCGAGAGAAAATAACCAAATATCCAATGATTTAACCCAGTTGGCATCAGGATACAAGGTTGGCCCCTGCCTACTCGAACCAAGGGTTTTACTATTTTTCGAACAGAGACAGTTATGTGTTAACAAAATAGATATTATGAAAGAAAGAGACGACTGGCGACTCGATATCATTGACTATCTTAAGAATCCATCACAAGGGGGTTTCTCGAATCAAGTTAAAATTAATGGCTCACCATTATTTTTATGACGGACAAGAATTATATAGGAAAAATTCTCAAGGGATTTTGTTAAAATGTCTCGATTTAGAAGATGCCCTGATCATGATGGTAGAAACACACGAGGGCATTTGTGGGGCCCATCAAGCAGGTCAGAGAATGAGATGGTTGATACATAGATACGGGTTTTACTGGCCAACAATCATACGGGATTGCATAAACTATGCCAAAGGTTGTAAGCAATGTCAAAAGTTTGGCAAAGTCTTAAGGCAGCCTACAGTCGAATTAAATTCAATAATCAAGCCTTAGCCATTTCGAGGATGGGCTATGGACATCATTGGTGAGATTAAACCAGCATCATCTAAAAGGATCAATTATATTCTTGTGGTAACTGATTATTTCACGAAATGGGTCGAAGCCAAGGCTTTCGAAAGCATCAACTCGAAGCAAGTGGTAGACTTCATCAAGGAGAATATTATAACAAGGTTTGAAATCCCTGAATCTATAACATTTGGTCAAGGTAGGGTCTTCAACAGCACGAAAATGCTCGAATTTTTTTAATCAATTCGTCATAAAGCTCCTGAATTCGACACCATATTATGCACAAGCGAATGGATAAGATGAATCGTCCAACAAGTTAATTAAAGGGTGCATTTCAAAAATGATAAATAACAACCCAAGGAATTAGCACGAGTTTCTAATTGATGCATTGTGGGCCCTAAGGACGATTAAGAAAGATAATCTTGGGGTATCCCCTTTTCAGTTGGTTTATGGCCAAGAGGCAGTAATACCGATGGAAATCAATGTGAAATCAAAGAGGATTTTAGAGCAAACACAGCTCACAGCCAAGGAAAATGCTGAGAACATGAACATTGAAAAGTTACACCAAGAAAGTTAAAGAAAGATCTTTCGAGATAGGGGACTTAGTGTGGAAAATGATTTTACCAGAAGGTTTGAAAGATCATTTTTATGGGAAATGGTCACCTAACTGGGAAGGACCATTTTTAATTTCGAAGAAATTAACTGGTAACTCATATATATAAACTTCATTATTTAAATGGAGTAGAATGTGGGAGAGCTTTAAATGTAAAATATTTAAAGAAATACATACCAACAATATGGGAAACGCACAAACAACTTATACTCGAAAGATTGCCCAAAACAGCAAAAAAATTCTTAAATTAAAAAGTAATCAGTAATATTCGACGATTACATGAAAAAATACATAAATAATCTAAGACTTGATAAAAGTTTAAAGAAGTAAACAAAATATCCATGGAAGATTCAAAAGCATCTCGTTCGAGTAGAGCTGGTTTGACCACTTCTTCGAGCTTGTGGTTTAACCGAGTAATGTGGCCATTAAGAGCTGTTATGTTCTCTTCAACTTGATTAGCCGAGTTGATAAGTTGCTCTCTGTGAGCTTGGAGAGTAGCTATCTGGACATCTAAAGAAGTGATTTGAGTTAAATAGTCAGCTCGAGTGCTTTCCAAAATAACGGCTTAATCCTGAAGATGATTCACCTGCTGGTTGTGAATAATAGACACTTCCGCCTCAAAAGGATTGAAGCCTTGAGCAAGCAAAGCATGGAGATAAGCCGAACTCCTTTTGAGCACTCCACGGGTTGATTGGAAGATAGGTTGCCACGATTCAGCAAGTCTCGAAGACGCTTCATCTAAGAAGAAGCGCAACCTAGCCATTAAATCAAGATCATAAGGCCGAAGCCTTATGTCATGGAGCACTTCATTGAACCCTACCTTGGAAAATTCTAAGGCATCTACATTATAAGAAGATCAAATATGTTACTCGAAGTGACATTAAGACAAATAGGTAAAGTAAAACGAAGTTAAATTGTACCTTCGGACGAAGATATGGTGGTTGTTGCTATACTCGGAGCAGGTGCAGCAAATGGCGTTCCGATAGGAGGAGTAGAAATTGGGTCGGTTATGATTTCCTCGAAGGCTTCCTCAATCCCTGAAATTAATAGATCATTCTGCGGGACATGAGTCGATAAAAAGAGATTATATAGATAAAAAAATATCCCAATATACCTTCGCTCTGAAAGGTAGAAACTGCAATAGAATCCATCAAATTCGAGGGGGACAGGTCCAATATAGGCTCGAACAGAATAGCTAAGATTGAATAATCCCCGATTTCCTCAAGGAGGACGGAAGAGGATGTAACTTGAGAAGGACCCGATAGGGGTTGGAAATTCAGTCCGCCCAGATGAGTCGTTTCAAGTCTGTCGAAAATATGTGGGTCTACAAATATAGTAAACGAGATTCCCATCGGGAAAGCCAATGAGAATCGAATGGAAGACGACAGACTCGAAATAACAGGGACCCCGTCGGAAGATGTCGAAACAGTCCCTGAAAAAAGAATATAAGGATTTTAGTTGCACGATACAAAAAACTCAAAATCTAAGAAATCGAATAAGTTTGTAAAACAATTAAAATTACCTAAAAATTGAGCAATCGCAAGATCAAGGATGATATCACTCGAGTCGTCAATATCCTCCTCTCGAGGGGGAGAAGTGGAAGTCTCTTCAAGAGGAACTACTGCAAGAGATAACTAGAGTAAGTCAATATCGAATAAAGAAAGGTAAAAATGAGGAAGTAATGCAAAATGTTATGAACTTAGAAAATTTACCTTCAACGTGTTCCTCTATAAAATCGGGAGCTATCACCTCCTGAGGATTGGGAGCCTCTAAAGATGATTCGAAATAAGGTTTCCCCATTAAAGGTACAAATGGATCCTCTATTTCGACTTTGGATACCTGTTCGATTCCAACATCTGTCCCTAAAATAGGCATATCTGGGGAGTCACTTCCGCTTAAGTCATCAGTAGGCATCTCGGGAAGCCCTTCTAAGCGGATGCGTTTTCGAGATGCATAGTTAAGAGCGAAATGATCCACCTCTTCGGCATCTGCATCCTCAACTTGAGTTCTTGAGGGTGCAGCTCGAGGAGCCCTATGGGCCCGACGTTTTTGAGGCACGGGACCCAGAGCCGCGGAAGTCCCCGACTGAGACTCTGTCGCAATGCAAGAACCTGCCGAAGGATCCACCCCGACAGCGAAGGTGATCACCTCAGATGTTTGGAACGGTGCCGAGGAGACGAGAGATTGAATAGGAAGAGATCGCTCGAACCTCCACCGAGAAGCAAGGGCATAAGGGATAATGTAATCAACATCCTATTGAGGTAAGAAAAGGAGGGAGGTATTAGATGCAAGAAATAAATAGAACATTCGGAACAAGGATTAGAGAGGATAAAGTGTTAATACCTGAAGTGAGAGATCTTGCGAAATTGGAGATAAATCGACAACATTGGCAAGAAGTTGCCAGAGGGCAGTAATCTGTTTTTGAATGGTTTGTCTCGAGTAGAAACGGCTCAAGACAGAGTTCCAAAAATCGAGGAAGTAATCTTCCACTCGAAGAATCCTGCAAAAGGCAGGGATGAGAGAAAGAGGCATTTTGCAAGAAGTCTTGTCTCGAATGGTGTTCTTTGTTTTGCCTCGATGAGAAGTGGGGGACTGATAGGTCCTCTCAGACCACGGGCGATTCAAGGTACCCAAGAACGGCAGGACAAAACTTTAACTTATGCCAAACTGCCGCGAACAAAGCTGAAAAGAAAAACATATGGTCGAATAAGAATACATCAATAAACAAAACAGAGAAAAAGGATGGTGTTCGAAATAATAAATAAAAGTACCTGAGGATTGTAAACCTCAACACCTGGTGTATTGTTTGATAGAAGGAGATCTCGAGAAGAAAGGATTGACCTCCAATAGCCTTGGTCATTGGAGCAAAGGTTAAAGGAGTCGATGGACCTTAACCATGAGGGCAAAGCAACATGCGCCCAATTGGTTGTCTCTTGTTCGTGCCTCAACTCGAGGAAATGGCACCATACTCCTACATGAAGGGGATTGAACACGGTGCTCAGAACAATAAGATAAGAGACCTTTTCGAAGGGAACCAACAGGTTTATGGCAACCTCTCCATAACAAACCCATGATGAAAATGGCTTAAAATGGTATCATGTGGTCTTCGTCGGGCCCCGTTTAACCTCTGCCTGGATTCGCTCCTCAAGGGCTCCCACTGATCTGATGTTGAGCAACTCCAGGTAATATAGAAAAGCCCAGCAGGATAGCAACCATAGAGGGCCTGATAATCTGTTGGCATTCGAAGGATCACGATGTAGTTGAAACATCATGCGATAGAAATGGGCCAACAGAAAAGGGGCCAATTCGAGCGGTCCCAGCGTTGTGGAGATATTGACGGATAGAATGAGGAAAGTCTTGTTTACGGCACAGCCGACATTCATTAGCAATCGGGAAAAGACAAAATTGAGGAATAACACCTCCTCGGTTGGCGTAGCTGGGTAAGAAGAATTGACGAAATGCTTAACCAGGTTAGTATAGGCGACGTTCGAGCCTCTGCTCTTGCCATGTACCTTCAGCCATTGTTCGGCAGCTTCGAACAATTGAGGAGCATCACCTACCATGTCCCCAGTGGAAAGACGAATACCATCTGTAGACAAACCAGTGATGAGTGCGACGTCTTCCAAAGTCACCGTTTGAAACCCTTGGGCCAAAATGAAGCAGTTGTAAGACGGATGCCAGGAGTACACCAAGGTGTTTGACATAACTTGTTCGAAATGAAGAATAGGATAGCAGGCCATTCGAATGAGCCCTAGAATTCGGTTTTTCTCCCACTTCGTGTGGAATTGGGCGAGCCGCTCGAACAACGGGAACGCATCGATAACTCCAATCCAGCCATTGATAGGCTTACTCGAATTGTTCTAGGAAAATTCGGTAGGTCTAGAAAGAAATAGGCGGCTGCCGGGGCTGCCGACTCCTAAAGCGAGGAAACTACCCAAAAAATTGGGGCTGCCCGAAGGAGAAGGCTTAAATGCTTGAGGCTTGAAACAGGGCCCAAGAGCCAAATGGGCAATCGATTCAACTTGTCGAAGGGTAGCCTAATGAGGGATTTCGTAGGTACGTTTAAGGGTCGACACCTTGGCGTCTCGATAGTGGGACTTTTTTAAAAAATAATATAGTTTTTAATAATAATTATAAAAATAATATACAAAAAATTAAATATTCACAAATGGCATAATACGCCATTGGTAATGGCGTATCCACTTGGATACGCCATTGCCAATGGCGTATCCACATTTCCATTATTTTTTTTTAATTGGTGTGACTGGGTACGCCAATAGCATAGGCGTACCCAAGTCAATTTTATAAAAAAAAAAAAAAAAATTGTTATTTTCGAATTGATTTTTAGACATGTTCTGTACATTTTCGGGCTTCGATTTCAATACAAAAAATGTAGATTGACTCACAAAATTTGTAACGGTGTGAGAATTGATTCATTTCGATATCCGGGTGAAAAAAATTACACATATACGGATTTTTTGAAAAAAAAATATTTTTTCGTCATCTTGGGGATGATTTTTCGACATTTTTCGTACATTTTCAGGCTTCAACTTCAACACAAAAAATGTAGATTGACTTACAAAGTTTGTAACAGTGTAAGAATTGATTCATTTCGATATCCGAGTTAAACAATACAACATGTTAAAAAAGAGACACATATACGGATTTTTCGGGAAAAAAATATATTTTTTCGTCATCTTCGAAATGATTTTCGACATTTTCTGTACATTTTCGAGCTTCGACTTCAACACAAAAAATGTAGATTGATTCACAAAGTTTGTAACGGTATAAGAATTGATTCATTTTGAAATCCAGGTTAAAAAATACAACATGTTAAAAAAATTACACATATACGGATTTTTCGGAAAAAAAATAAATTTTCATCATCTTCAGGATGATTTTTCGACATTTTATGTACATTTTCGGGCTTCGACTTCAACAAAAAAAATGTAGATTGACTCACAAAGTTTGTAACGGTGTAATAATTGATTCATTTTGATATTCGAGTGAAAATATACAATATGTTAAAAAAAATTGCACATATACGGATTTTTCGAAAAAAAAATATTTTTTTTTTGTAATCTTCATGATGATTTTTTGACATTTTCTATACGTTTTCAGTCTTCGACTTCAATATAAAAAATGTAGATTGACTCACAAATTTTTTAACGGTATGAGAATTGATTCATTTCGATATCCGAGTGAAAAAATACAACATGTTAAAAAATGTCTTTATTAAATTTGATGTATTTTTTCACCCAGCTATCAAAATGAATCAATTCTTGCACCATTACAAATTTTGTAAGTCAGTTTACATTTTTTGTGTTGAAATCAAAGCTCGAAAATGTACAGAAAACATCGAAAAATCATCCTGAAAATGACGAAAAAATATTTTTTTGTGAAAAAATCCGTATACATGTGTCTTTTTTAACATATTGTATGTTTTCATCCGGCTATCAAAATAAATCAATTTTTATACCGTTATAAACTTTGTGAGTCAATCTACATTTTGTGTGTTGAAGTCAAAGCCTGAAAATATACGAAAAATGTAGAAAAATCATCCCGAAGCTTGATAGAAAATTCATTTTTTTCCAAAAAATTCGTATATATGTGTCTTTTTTAATATATTGTATATTTTCACTCGGATATCAAAATGAATCAATTCTTGTATCGTTACAAACTTTGTGAGTCAATCTACATTTTTTATGTTGAAGCCGAAGCCCGAAAATGTACAACAAACGTCGAAAAATCATTCCGAAGATGACGAAAAAATATTTTTTTTTCGAAAAATCCGTATATGAGTTTCTTTTTTAAGATGTTGTATTGTTTAACCCGGATACCGAAATAAATCAATTCTTATACCGTTACCAACTTTGTGAGTCAATCTACATTTTTTGTGTTGAAGTCGAAACCCGAAAATATACAGAAAACGTCGAAAAATCATTCCGAAGATGACGAAAAAATATATTTTTTTCCAAAAAATCCGTATATGTGTCTCTTTTTTAACATGTTGTATTGTTTAACTCGGATATCGAAACGAATCAACTCTTACACTGTTACAAACTTTGTGAGTCAATCTACATTTTTTGTGTTGAAGTTGAAGCCTGAAAATGTACGAAAAACGTCGAAAAATCATCCCCAAGATGACGAAAAAATATTTTTTTTTCAAAAAATCCGTATATGTGTAATTTTTTTTCACCCGGATATCGAAATGAATCAATTCTCATACCGTTACAAACTTTGTGAGTCAATCTACATTTTTTGTATTGAAGTCGAAGCCCGAAAATGTCTAAAAATCAATTCGAAAATAACAAAAAAAAATCTTTTTTTTTTATTTATAAAATTGACTTGGGTACGCCTATGCTATTGGCGTACCCAGTCACACCAATTAAAAAAAAATAATGGAAATGTGGATACGCCATTGGTAATGGCGTATTATGCCATTTGTGAATATTTAATTTTTTGTATATTATTTTTATAATTATTATTAAAACTATATTATTTTTTTAAAAAGTCCCTCGATAGTGCGCCATGAAATCTTGGATAACGGCATATAAAGCCTAAGCATCCTTGCAGTTTAGGTGGGTCTCTCGAGAGACCAAATTAGAAAGGTTGTGAAGATCGAGATTACGGCGAGGATGCTCCATTGATGAAGTTTTGATGAAAGGAGTGAAGGAGCTCGAAGAAGATATTACCCTCAATAACAGAAGGAGATGAAAGATTGTAGTAATGACAAAAAAAGAAAGACATGGTATATTATGGGATAAGCACCCGGCCACGAAAAGGCGCGCCCTTTCTTTAAAGAGTAATGATGGATTTGAGAAGCGACCGTTTACAGGGAGGAGACACGTCCATTGTCACTAATTGTAGCCGCCTAAATGTCAAAAGTCTCTTAAGAATAGACGGGTCATTTAATATACGTGAATTCGGAACATTTGCGTATATTGGGAATAGTGAACGTATCATTTAATATACGTGAATTCGAAACATTTGCGTATATTGGGAATAGTGGACGTATCATTTAATACACACGAATTCGAAACATTCGCATATATTAGGGGGCATTTGTTTATACCTAAATTAAAATTGAATTGGGCCTATGTTCGAATAAATGAAAATTTTGTTTTTATCACAAAACAAATCCAAAAATAAAGAAAATTTGTAATCAAACATTATAAGTTGATCATCAAGTCAGAATCTATGTCCTTAATATCGTTCGAAATTAACTATTATAATTTTAATTGGTACTAGAGAAGTTGTTAAGTTGTTCTTATGGCTACGAAGTTTCAGAATTATATATAGGGATAATTACACTAACTACCATTCTTATTTAGTAAAATTACAGTCCAATATGTTTATTTTTAAGCACATAACAAATATCTCCCTCTTATAATAAAACCTTGCAATCTCCCTCTTCTGTTAGAAAATTAATAAAATTTGGTGACATCATCAAAAAATATTTTCTAAATTTTATATTTTGCCTTTGAGGGGATGAATGTAATTTTTCATATGAAAGATGATGTAATTGTAACTTTTAATATAGTTTTTAATAAATGTTTGCGTTAAAAACTTGTTTACATATTAATAATGAAGTGCAAAACCGAATTTATGCCAATTTGAAATTTTTTTTAATAAAAATAAATACCAAGTTTCGGTTTATTTTAGGAGCAATATCATAATTCAATGCAAATACATCTAGATTAGTAAGTTGCCGAAAAATATCAAATCAAATAGTAAATTAAAATAAGTCGAAAAAAAAATATATATATATATAAGGTCATAATAAATAAAAAAAATTGAAAATGTATAAAAAGGGAAAAAACAGGAAGTAATGGAACTTATTCGTAGGGGATTGAATGTAAGGTTTTATTATAATAGGGAAGTATTTGTTATATGATCCAATAAAGCGGATTGCATTGTAATTACACTATATAACAAGGGTGTTAATGAAATTAACTATTTTTTATTTTATTTTTATTTTTTTAGACAGAAGTAAGATTCACTTTTTTACACTTTCTGTCACGCTTGATTAGAGGCCGTTAGTCAGAGGGAATTTCAATGTAAGGTTTTACTATAAGAGGGGAGTGTTTGTTATGGACCAAAAATAAGTAGGATTGTCAATGAGTTCAAGCCGGCTCGAAGCTCGTAAGCTCGGCTTGATAATTTTCAAGCCGAGCTTTATACAAGCCGGGCCCAAGCCGAGCTAGAGCCCAAAGATAAGGCTTGAATTTGAATTCAAGCCAAGCGTGAGCAAGAGTAGGCTTGGCTTGAATTGGGCTCGAGCTCGTAAAAAAATATATATACATGTATATATATATATATGTTTTATACATTATATACAAAAATAAACATAATACTTTTTTATAAATAATTTCAGATTGCATAGAAAATATCAAGATTTAAAATTAAGGAATATAATCTTTAAATCACATTCAATTCTAAAATTTCCTAATATAAAATGCTATACTCAAGAAATTAAAAAAGTAAAAAATTATCAATTTAAACCTACCAATATCCAATACAAACATATGACAATTCACATAAACTGACATTGAGGGTTGCTAATTTTTGTCTTCAAGAATTGTTCATTTATTTCTCCTCACAATTCACGACAAAAGCAATTTTTTTTGTAAGTAAGTCTATTATATATTTAGTTATAATATTTTTCAATCTTAAATAATGCGTGGAGCATATATTTCAACGAAATGAGATCTTTCAAGGTATATTTTAGTTATGATTTGTCAATAAAACATGAATGACGTTATTTTTGTATGTTTTTAAGATTGTTATTTTTTTAATTTATATATTAGATTACTTTATTACTTAAAGTTTTTCAAAAGAAAACAAATTCGGGCCGACTCGGGCTCGGCTCGAAGCTCGTACTAATTTTCAAGCCGAGCCCGAGCTTTGAGATAAAATGCTCGTGCAAATTCAAGTATTGGTGATAAAAGCTCGCATATTATCAAGCCGAGCCTGAGCGTGACCAGACTCAGCTCGCTCGGCTTGATTGACAGCCCTAAAAATAAGTAGATTGTAACTACACTTAACAGGGTAATAAGTGTAATTAACCCAATTTGCTAATATTCCAATTAGGCGACCGATTTTCCCAATAATTGCAAGAAATCTCAAAGTTGAAATTATTATTATTATTATTATTATTATTATTATTATTATTATTTTATTTATTTATTTATTTTATTGGATTTGACAATTTGGATTATTCATTGTCTGTTGTTTCTTGGTCAAAAACTTAAGTCACAATCATCTTAGCTCATATTTTAGCAAAAATAGTAAAAATAAAATAAAATCATATATGCTCATATATTGTTCCCCTCAAGCCAATTAAAAGAAGTACGGATTGTGCATACGTTTTATTTTATTTATTTTATTTTATTTCTTGAAAGTAAGAGATCAGATTTCTAATAACAATTAACATTTATCATTTTATGGACTTTAAAGGTCTGGTTAGCTTGTCCATAAGGTATAGAATATTGCAAAAAAGTCGCAGAAAAAAAAAAAAGGATACGATGCAATAATTAATAATGTTATTTTAATAAAAAAAAATTGAAGAATAATATATTAATCAATATGTTTCCTTAGTCTTCTTTGATCAAATCTTTTGAATTTTTCATATAATTTTTGTAGAGTTAGGAACTGAGGCTCAACAATCACTTAAAAGAACCTCTCACAAATTGAAATTCACATTTTTTTTGTTAGTTTTCTCTAGATATATAGTTTAACTAGTATATAGAACGGACACGAATTGCAAGTAAAAGCATATAATACATAAATGAAAAACTTAAAATTTTAATTTCAATGTACACAATTCAATGACATTCTTTTGTATCAATATTGTTTAGGGAGCAATTCGAAGTTTTTCTTATTAGTAGAGAGTCGTAATTGATACCAATTCAATTCATTTTCCTCACTAAAAATTTAAAATTATTAATCTATACATATAATTAAAGTACTGTTTTAGAAGAGATTAATTTTTATTTTTATTTTGATAATTAGAAGAGAATAAAATAGAGTAAGAGGAATTTTGGGAGGATTTTGAGATTATATTCCAGAGTATCCAAAATGACGTGTACACCGTCCTGGCGGCCATTTTCAAAAGAAAGGTAAATGACCTCTACGCCCCCCAACTTAACAACCTCCTAACCACCATTAGCTACTAATTAAAACGTTTTGCTACTCCTAAAAGTGCTAATCACCACTATTACGTTTTAATTGGTTTTAACTTTTAATTTGGACATATATTAAACAACCCAAAATTGAAATGAACTAGTAATTAACATGAAACAAAAATAAAAAATATACCCTTCTCTTATCCCACAACTACGTAGAATAGCTGCAAAAATTTAAGCTCGAGTAATGTGACTATAATAGGTATCAATCACAATCCCACAAACCAATAGAATCCAATGTTCGTTTAACCCATAGATAGGTTGAAAATCTCTATATACGACCTTACATCTTTCAATTTCCATAATCATTTTAGCCGACCTTACATTTTTCAATTTATAGAAAATTTTCTCTCACTTGTTAAGGATCCTGTTGGGGTTGGGGGGGGGGGGGGGACTGGTGGGTGCCCCCGCCTCCCTCAACTTTGAGAAATTAATTTTTCACCCTATAATTTTTTGATTTTGGAATTTCACCCCCCAAAGTTTAAAATATCAAGTTTTATTTCCTTTTTTATGTTCGCACCCAAACCAAAATTCCTGACTTTGTCCCCTGGTTGTTAGCAAATCGTGACGCAAGCAACTAAAAAATATAATGCCATGATGATGAACTATTGTGATTTATGATTACATTATTATCCACAAAAGATTAAAAAATGTTGCGTGCTAATGACAATTCCAATTGCCGTAAGGCTCACGTAGAGTCCATCATATACTATAATACCCTCGTAATTTCATGGCAAAAGTATTATAGGTTCTATTAAAACAATTACACAACAAAACACTGCACAACACACAAAAGATACATCTATATGTACATGGTAAGCAAACAAACTAATTGCAACCTGGACTAGGATAATCAAAAGAAAAAAGAGAGTAAAATCTATATAGTAAGATAAGTCTTTACCATAATTGCCCCTGTAGGATCAGATATTAGATGGTTGATAAGGCACTTTCTCATGTCATTGGGTGCTATGACAAACATATACAAGGCAAACAATAGGAGGTCGCCTGATGACAATGTCGAACCGAGGAATCCTTGTGACATCCTGTCAGATTAACTCAGTTGTTAGAAAACGAGCTTCGTAAGTACTAAGAAGTTAAAGCATAACAAGATAATACTTCATAGTAAGATGGGAAGAAATTCTATTAATTGCTAGAAGTACCATTTTGGCAAACGGAAAAACGAGTGAAAGAATGTTCTTATGCCCTCGATATCCAGTTGCAATATGAGCGCTAAACCAAAGAGGAAAAATGCTCGTTGTCTTTTTCTCTCCAGTGGCCAAAGAGCATTCCAGGCTGAAATAAAAGATTAAAATTGAACGTGATGAGCAATGATAAATATTCAAACCTTAATAACAGAAACGAAGATTTAGGTACAGTTATATCTTGCTGAAAGGGAAGACTGATATTATTACCTTGCATTGAGATATTCTCTGAAATCCTTGAGTTGACTAGAATGTTCTTCACATGGGGTTGTTTCAAAATATTTGCAATAACGGATGCGTATTTCGGAGCCTCTGATAGTGATCTAACAACCGAGTAGCCTGTTTAACGACAATTTATGCAATTATAAACTGTTTCATTAAGGCAATGTTTGGTCCTTTGATTTTAGTAAGAAAAACACGCACTAATGAAAATGTTTTTTCCTCACTTCAAATGATTGTACATATTCTGTGCTTTAAGTTTTGCACTTTTTTTTTCTTTTTCTTGCTAAAATCTAAGGTCCAAAAGATTGCAAGGCAATGGATATGAAAGGTGTAATTTATGGTAATAATATTACCTGTGGCTGGATGGACCATGCTAGCAGCAGCACCAAAGGCGAGGTTTTTCTGCTCCGTGTTTGGCAACGAACCACCAACTGGAATATAAGACCATTCCTGCAAAAAAATTGTACTAATTATATAGAAAACAATTGAAAAAATATGGCTTAAAAATATATGCTCCGGTCCACTTAAATGTTCAAGATAAATAAAGAGAAAGCAAGTGGATTACCTCTTCATAAGTTCTTATAATGCGGACTCCCATCGTCTCCAATCTTGACATGAGTTTATTTTTTAATAGTTCAAAAGGCATTGCATCCTTCGACGCTAAACAGGTTTCCTGAAAGCACATGTATTAGTTTAATGAACACGGTCATAAATATCATAGTCTATACAACATAATTATACTCCGTATGTCTCAAAAATACAGCTAACTTCACAATGATACAATGTCATATTATTTTAATCTTTGAACCAATGTATCATATTTGTATTTTGACAATTTTAATAATATTGAAAATTTCAAATATTCATATTCGGCATAGATTTAATATAATCAATTAGATTGAAAAAAATAATGACAAGGCCGTTTATTGTTGCACTTAGCAATGAATAAGTTAAGTCGATTGGTCAATCATAAAAAGATACATAATTTTGAGGTGGAGGGAATATTTAATAAATTTTGATCAAACCTCAAAGAAAACCCTTGTGGGGGACATTGGCATTGCATAAAGAAATGTTGGATATTGTGCTTCTAGACATTGAACATTATGTTTCATGAAGTCTCTGTAATCCATGAAAACCATTACACTGGGGTCATATGGATTGTTTTCCACCTGAGAATATGTAGATATAATAGTATAATTTAGCATAAAGACATGCGATCGTTCGAATTTGAATAAAGAGCAACCAATAACATCGTAGTAAGATTGAAATCATTGTGACTTCTCAGAATTGACTCATAGTACTTGATAGTAGAAAAACATATTTATGACCTTTTATGCATTCCTACCTCAACTTCTACGCCGTAGGCTGTCTGGACAGAAACCCTCGGTCCTCCAACCTCGTACTCCAAGAGCTTCCCTGAGGCTGCCCCAGATGCCACAGTGGCAAGCCTGTAGTTGTGAGTCAGAGACATAATAAAAAAGGTGGCAATTTACATTACAAAGATTTAAGAGATAAGTAATACGTATAATTACATGCACACCCCTTCACTTCTTCGGGTAATTACCACAAGCCCCCGAGATTTTAAAATTATCAAAGCACCCTTTTGTCAAATCCTGACAACTTGGAAAGTTGGGGGTGAAGGGAAAAATTGTAATATGCTTTTACACACAGAAGAAGTTGTAATAATTTTTCAAATCTCAGGGTGTTTTTCGTAATTAAATCTCAAGCAAGGAATGTCTATGTAAATTTACCCTAATTAATAAATCATACCTGCATGAAATAACAATATTTCCTTCACATTCAACAAGTCTATGACCGCTTGAAGCTTCGATTATCCTTTCCACTTTCGTGCTGAGATATGATACACCTGACTCGACACACCTAAGAAAATCAATATGAGTTACCAACCTATAAAGCTGATCTGTCTTTGTGAGAAACATCTAGAAGATATAATAAGAAAAGTAATCTAAAACAAATGCATATATTTACGAATAAGAAAGATTACCTTTTTAGTAACTCTTCATGGAGCAAATGACGGCTAACACGTCCATATGCGCGACCAATAGATATAGGGTCATTATTATCTAGATATACAATGGTATCTCTCCACACATGCTCAATGCAACGTTCTAGGCCTAGATCTGAAATAATAGAGAAGTAGTTTTATGTATTTTAAGATATAGAACAGGGGTAATTGTTATAACTTAAAAATAAAGATGGAAATATTGAGAAAATAAATAAATTTTATTGTTATAGAAAAGTTTACCACTCAGTTTCGACACTTAAATTTATGATGAAAATTAAATAAAATGAAGATATTTTTATTTCTAAATATAAGTACTTCCTTGGAGATCTTGACAACTTCAAGTTACTAGGCTGACAAAATTGCAATTTACGGATAATAACAGAACACAATAAATTATTATGAATCTCGTGGAAATAGTACATGAAATCAATGAATCACCTGAGATGCGAAATCAAATAACATACATCACATAAAGAAGAATACCTTTGAATTCATCCTCCCACACTCCATAGTTATTTGTGAAAGGAAGATCAGGACCAATAAGGCCAACATTCAAGCCTAGCTTAGCTGACTCTGCAGCAAGAGCTAGACCAGCAGGTCCACACCCGATTACCACCAAATCCAGTATATTATCGCCCGTTAATATTCTCGGCAACTGCGAGCGCAAGTTCATAAATGCTGATAATTTTTTTACGGGAGATTGCTCCAGAAAGAAAAATGGAATCAAAAGGATAAATTCAGGTCCAATGTATCTTAAACTTTCGAAAGAATTTTCAAATTTGAAGTGCTTTTTCCTTCAAAAAAATTATATTAAGTAAGATTGATAAAAGAAAATAACGGAATCATAAGAGATATTTAGGTCCAACTTATGTAAATTTTCAAAGTAGTTATACAATTTGAATTTCTATTTTCTTCAACTAGAGAAGTAACACTTTTAATGAACTTGACAACTAGGATTTCAACAAGACTAGCAGATTTAACAAATTGTATGTATATCATCAATTATTTAATGCGTGATGGAGTACAAGCTTAAAATTAAATACACGTGCAATAGGACTTCAAGTGAGTGCTATAAGAAGTTAATAAACTAAGATTCAACTAATTAAAAGCAAACTGTCTCAATAATTACAGTTGAACAGTTTAAGAGTGATAACAAACTAACGTTCTTTATCACAAACCAAAAGGCTCTGTACATAGAACACAGTTTTTAACTCCCCTGAAATATTTCTTGCTTCTCCCATGTGATGTTGTACATTCTTGATGGTACTATTTACATTTTAACTTGTTTCCAAGATTATTATGTAGTACTTTTCAATTTAATATTTGTAATATGGGTAAACGTATTTGAAGTTCCAGGCACTTGGTGATACAAAGTTTCATTCATACATGAGCTATACGATCCATCATTTGTTTGATTAATAAAATCAAACTAATCAATATCAAATCTAGGTGTCCATGTCACTTCATTATAGATTAAGTCAAGGCTTAAACATTGTTGTGAGGCGTTTGAGATCAAGGAACCGGGAACTCTGAAGAAATATTGCTTAGACAAGATATGCCTATATTAAACCATGACATACAATTAAAGGAGGTAAAAGCAAAGAATAGAAGACAATAAACATATACATTTACATGGTTCAGATGGATAAGCCTACGATTTACACAGTCGCTTTAGTCAACGATTGATCACATGAACTTTTGTACAATCTCTTGCCTAATATATGAATAATCACATTTATCTTAACACTAGCCATGTCCTCCTACTCATAAGCACATTCAAGTTAAAGTTTACCAACAAATCCTCATCTAAAGGTTAGTGAATTTTTATTTCAAAGCCAAGATGCAGATATTTATGTGAGATTTCCATGCTTCCTTGAAGCCAAGTTGTTGATGAAGCAGGATATGATCTAAGCATGGCCCACTACATACATTCAAAGGTTGAGGCCTTTAAACCGAAGACAAGTCTTTACGTTTATTTATGGATCTCTAGAATGGTTCTTGAAAGTCCAAAGGATGCTAGTTTCATTCAAAACTAACATGAATTCCTAATTCGTAGGTTGTTCAGTTATCAACATTTTGAATTTCGTACATTCATAACAATTTAGACCCATTGTTAATGCTTGCACCTTATACATGCCCCTTCAGATAGTTTACAGTGTGGCATTCAGGCTGTATTAGAGATCACAACTGAAACTAATGAAAAACCAGGCCCCATGAGTTATCTCCATTGATAAGTTAAACTTTAAACTACATCTACAATCTTCATAATTGATTTTGAGATAAAAAGGATGCTTATACTCATGTATAAATTAAGCAACAAAACTTTCCCAATATGTGAGACGTGCTATATTTTTGCATATACAGAGGAGAACGAAACACAGAACAATTACTGAACATGTTCAATTGTCCTGTCAAGCATTATAGTATTTTCATGCATATGGTATAATCTCTGTTAACTACTCATTAAAATGTTCAACAATATTTTAAACTAACAATGTTTGGATTTTAGAGGATCAAATGCTCTGGAAGCCAAATCCACATCTTCTAGCATTCTTATTTTCTCTTCTTTGGTGGACAGGGAAATATGACGGAAGTGGGAGAACAGGGGTTTCAGAAAAATCCTACTCAATCCTTCAACTCAAATGACAAATCCTCGTTAAAGGCTGGAATAGCTTAGTCATTATTTCTTCTTCTGATTCTTTATGATATTGGAAATTAAACCTTAAAGTCCTAAATGATGTGTTCGCCTAGTCCATGATATTCTTATGATGACTAACAATGAAAGGAGATTCCAATTACTTCACCGTCTCTCTTTCCAAAATCGAACTATCCCTACATATTATTATTTTTCTTAACGATGAGATTAAATCATTACAAAGATCGACCAACGATTAGTTCAATAAAATTATTAATAGTTAACTACATAATGATACTGTGTTACAATGCTCACATCAATATAAGCTGTGCACACTTGTGGAGCTTGAACCAATACCACATATGCACACACCGGTCTAGCAAGATCTCAACTCATCGGCAAACGCCACTATAACAACGTAACCAATGCCCAAAGATAGATTCTCCCATGCTACTGAATTCAAGTTTCAACACTAAAATAAGATAAAATTGAGGAAATGCAGTCTTCTATCTAATTGATCACACTACTCTCTATCTGTATATGCATGATACCATAACCAACCAAAACATCCTTAAAAAAATAAAAAATACCAAAAAATATCAGAAAATAGAAAAACCAAAAGTACAGAACACAAAAATAAAATGTGACCTTATCCGAAAGCTTCGACTGGTGGTCCATGTCCTTGCTCTGCTGCATTTGAACAAAGAGAAGCTCAGAGCCACCAGCCTTCACATAATCTTCCTCATCGGCGAAATCTTCTTTCACAGGCAAAGCCAAACAGCTCTCGCTCCCACCGCTCGTACCCCCACACCTCACGCCAAAAGCAGCCGTCGATATATACGAACTATGTGTATGTATAGGAAATCCAATCTCATTCCTGAGCCTCTTTTTCCTCGAAGAACTCATTATCGGATAAACCGATACCGCCATTGCCGCCAGATTTCTCGCTGCTAAACACTCCATTTTCAACTTCTACTTCTGCAACCACAAAATACAATATATATATATATATGTATATGTATATATATCTTTGCGTGCGTTTTCAACTTTCTAGAACTTCATTTTTTTTGGAAATGCGGAGTAGGGAGGGAACTGCACGAAGTGTAGAGACGGTGTGGTAGGGGTACTGTAGAGGCTATGGGAGTTGATTTTGCAGAATTGTGTTTGTGTGGGCAAAAGCTTAGCGGATAGGGAAGAGGTGCCTTTTTGATGAGGTGTCCAACGGCCATTCCCATCTGTCCGACGTGGAACGATCTCATTTGCTCAAACTTTCAAGGGCTAAAATGACCAAGCATTTAGTAATCCTTCTGTTTTATTAAATTTGCCGACGTTATGTGCTCAAATGTTTACATTAATTGTATTTTAAAATGTTTTTCTTTCTTTTTCTTCTTTTTCACTTAAATTTCCATGTTGGAATTTCCTTAATTCTCGTTGATCTCTTCTGATTCAGATAGGAAACTCCACATTTAATCCTAACAAATTTCGAGCTTTCCACAGAAGCTATAGAAGTCGACTCTTTGGGTTGTCGTTAGAAGTTCCATCTGTCGATGCAACATGAGATCTTGTCTGGATAACTATAATGAAGAATTAAACACAATATATAATAGAATTTTTTATTTGAATGAGAAAAATGGTGATTGAATTGTAGGAGTGGTCTACCCGGTTAGAGCTTTAATCATTTCAACCTCAACTCGGCCCCTAATGACCAAGTTTTTTATAAATCGAGCCCGAGCCCAATTATACTTGTTTGAAATAAAAATAAAATATATTTTACTTATTTATTGTAATAGTGATTTATGTAATAATATATTTAAATATATATAATGATGCATTTAATATTTCTCATTATATATTTAATAACGTGTGTGTATGTATATACCCCTTGGACACTTTACCTTTGCAGCAATGCAACTGGTAGGTAGCATTCACTTATGTGGACTATTGTGCATGACCAGGATGAAAAGAAGCTTAAAGTAGTCTACAATGTCTAATTCGTTCGACACTGTCCTACGTTTGCATTTAATATCTGTCACTATATATTTAATAACATATGTGTATATATATAGGAAAAATTTCACTTTTGATCCCATAATTTAGGTTTTTTTCAATTTTAATCTCATTGTTTACGGGTTTAACACATTATATCCCTTAATTTGCATTTTTTCTCAATATTGGTCCCATCCGTCAATTTTTAACGGAGAAGTCACGTGTCCGTTAGTTAAAGGCCAATTTTTGTTTTCTTTAAAGTAATTATATATATATAAATAAATAAAGAAAAAAATAATTTTTTTTGATATCGTTCACTGTTCATCGTCTTCACAATGAAGATGATGAACAGTGACTTTTAGTTTTTTTTTTTTTGTTATTTAATTTTTATATATAATACATTATATAATTTTGTGTGTGTGTCTATATATGTATGTGTGTGTATGTGTGATTATGTGTTTGTGTTGGGGGGCATATTCGGGTTCACTGTTCATCGTCTTCATTGAAGATGATGAACAGTGATTTTTTTTTATATATAAAATATTATGTGATTTTGTGTGTGTATATATACATATTATATATGTCTATGTGTGTGTCTATATATGTATGTGTGATTATGTGTTTGTGTTGGGGGGATTTTCGAGTTCACTGTTCATTGTCTTCGTTGAAGACGATGAACCGTGATTTTTTTTATTTTTATATATAAAATATTATGTGATTTTGTGTGTGTGTGTATACATATTATATATGTCTATGTGTGTGTCTATATACGTGTGTGTGTGTGTGTGATTATGTGTTTGTGTTGGGGGGATTTTCGGGTTCACTGTGAACAGTGATTTTTCTTTTTTATTTTATTTTTATATATAAAATATTATGTGATTTTTTATTTTTTTTTGTGTGTGTGTATATATATTATATTTTATGTTTTTTTGTTAAAATATTAAACTAATTAATAGTTGGGGAGCTTTTTGCAATTATCCCTTGTTTTGGGGCCCAAATCAAGTGGTCAAAAGCTTTGACTAACGGCCAGTGCAAGACACATGCCTTATGCCGTTAGAAATTAACAGAAATTGACAGATGGGACCAACATTGAAAAAAAATGCAAATGATGGGATATAATGTGATAAACCCATAAACAATGGGACCAAAATTGAAAAAAACCTAAGTTATGGGACCAAAAGTGAAATTCTCTCTCTCTCTCTCTCTCTCTCTCTCTCTCTCTCTCTCTCTCTCTCTCTCTCTCTCTCTCTCTCTCTCTCTCTCTCTCTCTCTCTCTCTCTCTCTCTCTCTCTCTCTCTCTCTCTCTCTCTCTCTCTCTCTCTCTCTCTCTCTCTCTCTCTCTCTCTCTCTCTCTCTCTCTCTCTCTCTCTCTCTCTCTCTCTCTCTCTCTCTCTCTCTCTCTCTCTCTCTCTCTCTCTCTCTCTCTCTCTCTCTCTCTCTCTCTCTCTCTCTCTCTCTCTCTCTCTCTCTCTCTCTCTCTCTCTCTCTCTCTCTCTCTCTCTCTCTCTCTATATATATATATATATATTATTTCATTTCAAGCTCAAGCTCAAGCTCAAGGTAGGGAAGAACAATTTGGCCAAATTCGATTCAAAGTTCAAACTCGACTGATATGTGCCCCGGAAAACATTTGTATAGATCGGGTCTTGGGCTCCACTTATGCACCTTGTGGTTTGGAAAAAGACACATCACATATCACTTGTTTTTAAATTAAAAAACATGTGATGTGGTTTTTTTTCCGACCACATGGTGCATGGATGGGGTCCAAGACCCGGTTTATATAAGTATTTTTCTATGTGCCCGACTTCATAAGTGTTAAAATTGGCTTATGATTAATTAGAAAATAAATAAATTATATCAAACGAACTAGATTCAGGGGAAAATATCCCGTGACTCAGTACATTTTTTGCTTAACATAGCTAATTAAAGGGCATACATGAGAATATAATTATATATAACTAGTGTAACAATTCAAAAATTGTGGTTGAAGTCATTTCTCAAACATATTTCACTTTATCGAGGGGGAAAACGTGTTTGGCATAAATAATTTTGGAAAACATTTTCTTGAAAAAACAAAAAGAAAAAACTACTGCATCTTACTTTCTAAATAGCTATTTTCGGAAAGTTCTATTTATTTTAAACATGATAATAAGCAGTGGTTTTTTATTTATTTATTTTGTGATGTGAAAATAAGTAATTTTTTTTTGGTTTCTCACGGATTTCCCCACACCACATTGGGTATGGGACTAATCTCGTCGAACACGCTTCCCACTCATGAGCGTAATGGTGGACAAACCACTACGCCAACCCTTCAGATTATGTGAAAATAAGTAATTGAACATATAATATTCTTTCATAAAATATGAAGTCAACCAATCAAATTGGGGAAAACACTTGGGTGCACCCACACACATAAAAAATATAATAAAATAATATATATAATATAATAATAAGTTATATAATTTTTTATGATATTTTTATGTGTGTGGGTGCACCCAAATGGGACCCACACCGAGTGCACCCAAGTATTTTCCTCAAATTGGTTGGAAGCCACAATTCCACAAATATATTTTCAATTTCTCGTGTTTCCCCAAAAATGTTCCCAAAATATTTTATAAAAATATATTTATCTCTATGTATTAATTTAATTAAAAAATAACTCGATTATATTGTATGAAGAGCATTGGACATATTGTTTACACTCGAAAATAATTGGGGCTGTCGAATCACAAAGCCCAACTAGACCATATTATAGGAATTCGAAAAGAAGAAAGTTTCGTCCATAGGTAGGAAAGATAAGGCCCAATAAACTCCGAAAATGGCAGAAATGCAGGCTGGGTTGATAAAAACTCAAGAAATACAGAGAGTCCAAAAGCCAATAACCTGCATTCAAGGAAGACGCGCCAAGTTGAGGATTTTGAAAAAGACGATTGGATGCAGTTCCCGAAACAGAAGAACGGTTCTCCAAGGCCAAGATATATAGGTGGCCAAGAAAAAAGAAAAGGGACATCACAAGATCATCAGACTTCTGCATTTTCGTTTTCTTAGGAGTAGTTTCTAGTGTAATGTAGGAGAAGTTCGTAGCGTAACTTAGGAGTAGCTGTAGTGTAGACTCGATGACATTTGCCTTCAAGACTTGTATCGGCATTCGCTTGCCTGTAATGTTTCGGAATTGAAGACTTTCATGGAGGTATAAATTGTCGTTTATTCAGATTTAAGTATCGAATAGATAGTTTATGCACTGGACTTGAGTTTTCAATCGTCACTTTTGAACTCGAAAACATCACCGTTTAGCGAATCGAACGCAGGGGGTGAGAAATAATACATTCGATCGAGAGATTCTCACGTAGGTATAAGATTATCTTGTGTCAGATTTAAGTATCAGAGAGATAATTTTTATCTGGACCTGAATCTTTCCTTCACTGTATTATTGTTTCATTCGAAGACAATAACTTGAACCACCGTTTAGCGAATCGAACGCAGGGGGTGAGAAATAATACATTCGATCGAGAGATTCTCACGTAGGTATAAGATTATCTTGTGTCAGATTTAAGTATCAAAAAGATAGTTTTTACCTGTACTTGAATTTTTCTTTTATGTATTATCGTGTCATTCGAAGACAATACATATTTTAGTCAATTGCGGTCCGAATAATTAGTTTAAACAACACGTCGAAGTGTTAAAGTCTGAATTTCTACAGTTTTGGGCTATTTGGGCTCTGTAATTCGAAAGCCCAAATTATTTTATAGTATAAACACATATTGATATGTGACAAGTGTATAAACAGGCGATTAAGATTTGGAGAGAAAAAATAATGTAATATGGATAAAAATTTGAAAGTTCTCTCTCCACGTTTCAACCGTCTGTGTATAGACTTTTTATGCATCTGTGCATGTAACACGACTGTGTAACAAAAGATCCGAATTGGGAATAATGGCATGCTAAACGTGTGTGGTAGCAACCATCGAATTGATAATAAATTTGACTATGGAAACAAATATGATTGGCTTGAGCTGATTTTCCAAATTTTCATTCTTATCCTTTTTAGTTATGTTGTTTAGTTGAAGTTATAAACTTTTCCTAAGTCACAATGAAAACTATTTTTATTTTATTCATTTGTTTCTTAGAAGACAAAATAAATAAACATCGTTGATGCCGATTACATGATTGGACGGAAGCCTAGATACGGTTACATTTGAAAATTCAATTAAAGTAATCATTTTACGGACTATTTTTATAAAAACATATGAGATCTTTTTGTGAATTGGTTAACAAGTTGTAATAGAAGATCTCATTTGGTAAGCAATAACTTGTCTTAGCAAAAAAAAACAAAGCAATAACTTGCATTGTCTTATCCTACCAACAGAAATATTTACTTACATTATTTCATTGATTTTTTTAGTTCGCAAAAACTTGTTTCATTTTCATGTTCTATTTTCGGACATTAAAACTACTTTTTGTGAACTTTTTTGTGTTGGTTGTTCAACTAAAAAAAGACCCTAATTACACTCATGGTAGCAATGAATTCCCATTTATACCTATTTGATGTGTAATGCACTTGTGTTTTTCAACCTTGATAGGAGGTATTTATCCCCTTTGGTGGGATATGCACGAATCTACGCACGGATTTGTCTTGTCCGTTTGGTAAAGACGTCTCGCTAGCGAGAGGAGTGCTTAAATGTTTCTCAAGTCCCTTGTCTCGATCCGAATTTTAAAAATATCCAGAAACAAAATCAGGGATAATTTTGTCATTTTACTACCGCTTTAACAATTTATTTACAAAAACAATCGGACTTTTTTCATTCTCATAACTAGAAGAAAAAATCACTCGTTCAATTTGTTTTTCTACTAAAAATAAATTTATGTTAGACCAGGTTCAATGATCATTACAAGAGAAAATTTCTCTAAAAAAGTGTCTACTAAAGAACAACACGGACTAAAATATAGAAGCTTTCCAATTCCATTGAACTCCAATAGCATAACAAGCTTCCCACCTTAGAAAGGCAATCAAGTTTGGTCCCATAGCAGGTTAATGAGTGGAAGGGAGACTCTTAGTTTAAGATTTCTTGGATTATTTTTTTTAGGAAGTTTCCAAAATCGTGCCCGACTATAAAATTTCAATAATATAAAAAGGAAAATGGCAGTCAAGCAAAAAATAGTTGCGTATGCATACATATTAATAAGTCTCAACTTTATTACTCACTCGTGGTAATGAACTAAAAGAAACTAAAGGCTATGTTTATTTATATTTTTGAGTTAATATTCTAAAAATTTATTGAGAAATGGGTACTACGGAGATTTGTGAGAAAATAATGTCATGTGTGTTGTGTTTATTTATATTTTATAAAACTGTATCAAATCAATAGTGATAGGTTGATGTGTGATGTGTTAAATGATTGAGTTAGTTATTTATATAATGATTATGTAAATTAAAAAATAAAAAATGTAAATTAAAAATTGTAAAATATGAAAAAGAAAGAGAAATAATGATTGGAGTAAATGATTTTGTTTGATGATTGTATAAAATGATAGATATAGTGAGTAATAGGTAGTTATATAGGGGATTGAAAAAATTAAGATGAAAAAAGGTTAATTTAGATGAAAATAGTTTGTACTATGATATTTTAAGATTTTGAGATTCAAGATATTGAAAAATGAAATTTGATAACATAAATAAACAAGGCCAAGAGTTTGCTATTTCGTCGATGAATCAAAGAATGTGACTCAGAGATTTGATCCCGATTTAACGTAGAATTTCCGGAGAAGTATCAAGTAGAGTGAAGATTCATCATGCCTTTTAGTCTAGGGATGGGCTACTCCAGCTCAAGTTTTTTCAAGCTCGAGCTCGAAAATCTAGGCCTGAACTCGATCTCTAATTCGAATCGAGAAATTTAACTAGACTCGAGCTCGAATTCGAATCAAAAAATTTAACTAAGCTCACCTGTGGGTCCGTGAGAACCCAATTTTTAGTCACTACTCTTGGTCTTAAAAGCAACCAGACTTGGTAGTGAAGCGCGCCAATTCTCCTCAAATTTCATCCTCAAGAACGCGCGCCACTCGCAGTTCGATTCTGTTCAATCCAAAGAGAAATGGGAGTAGTACAAATGGATTGCAGAAATTGGGACGAAGACATTTACAGAGACGCCATTTTACATGACAGAGAATCCCTTTCTCGGACCGTTTTCCGTACCGCTTTCGCACCAAACCCTAACCCTAACCCCAATTCCGACCACATCGTTACCGCCTCCAGCGATGGCTCCATTGCTTCTTACTCCATTTCATCTTGCCTCGTAATTTCCTCTTCTTTTACTGGTTTTATCTGTATTAAATACACTCAGTTTTGTTCTGAATTTTTATTTTTTTGGGTGGTAGAAAATGGGTTGTGGAAGCGCGAGAGGTTCGAAGTAAGCTTTGCTTGATTTTTGTACTAGTGTTATTGCTATAGTTTTGGGTAATTGTATCTACGAATATTTTGTTTTTGAGTGGATGATTTTTGTGTTCTTGCAAAGTTGGGTGGTGGCGGAACCGCATTGTTTGATTCAAGGGCACGATGGACCTGCTTATGATGTTAAGTTTTACGGTAGCGGTGATGATTCGTTGTTGTTGAGGTATTAGTTCGCTACCTTTATTGGTTACAAGTTCTCGTGATTGTATTTAATTGTGAAAAACACCATCCAGTGCGTTTTCCACTGACTGGAAATGGTTTTGTATTCTATAATTAAGAGTGCAGCCTTTCCAGGTGCACAATGGATTTGCTTTATATATAAGTTATACGGTTATTTGTAGTTGCGGTAATACCTGTTGGATCTTTGAAATTTCTTATTCTCCTGACCAATTTAATCTTGACGAATTTGCATCTACCGAAATGTCTTCTGATTTTGTGATGACTATGTAGTTGTGGTGATGATGGTCGGATTCGAGGATGGAAATGGAGAGAAATTTTAGAAAGTGAGGGCCCCATGCAAGGTAATTTGTCTTTTAGGTCGAAGTAATCTCTTGAAGATCATTTGTTAAATTATTTTATTCTGCTGTGTAACTCACTAGTGTCGTAACTTTGTTAGTTATTCTTTTGTGACTTCTGCTACTGGAACTCTGAACTACTTGAGATTACAGCTGGTGTTTGGGAATGACCAATAAAATGAAAAAAATTATTTAGTAAGGCCTTTTGCATCTGATATTGCACAAGTGTTGCGAATCAACTAGAAGTCTAGAACAAAGCTCCGCCATATATATTTCCAAACCACTTTAAGTTTCAAAACTCAAGGCGCCCATTTACAACATTAATCTGAGGTAAAATTAATCATAATTAAAGCTGGAGTAGAATTTGAAGATTAGCCTTCGATAGATACATGCAAAAACAGAAACAATTACAAGAGCTTATTCTAAGAAACCTTCGTTCAAATTTTATGAAATTCCTCTTTGTTTATATGCTTTATTTTTAGTTTCCTTGATTTTTGATGAGATGTCACCTCTCATTACTTGACTATATGTTGGGAATTTTTTCTCTGGTTTTTCCGCTTCAAGTTTTCCTTAATTAGAAAAGTATCCCATCACATATACCTTAGGCTACTTTAGCTTGTATCTTCTTCCTTTTGATTTGTAATTCATATGTTTTTGCAGGATACAAGTTGAAGCCAGTACTTGACTTGGTGAATCCTCAACATAAGTTAGTTATTCAATTTGAAATGAGTATTAAGTTGACATATTTACTTAGAGTAATTTTCTTTTATATTTGGTTGAGTCCAGTGTTTGGTGTTGGATGCATATATACCGATGTGGGACTTATTACAATGCCATGGATTCTTTAGAGCTTTTTAAGTTCTCCATTAGTTTATGAGCATTATTGGTCCAGGAATCTGTATGACCTTATCATTGCATGATTGGTATTGCGCACATTCATTTCTGGACTGGTTAAAAGCTCCAAATAAGCTTAATAAAAGGACGCAAGGATATGTTGTTTATAGGATTCATTGGTATGGACACCCTTTTTCCCGTGAAAGCTGTTCTTGGCATTGATATGTAACAGCACCAAAGGAGAAAGTGTATGTGGAGTTTCTTCCACATTTGTCCATGTTGGGACTTTTTGCAATTTCATTCTATTATTATCATTTATGTCCATGTAGAACATTGTAGCTTGTACAATTTATATGCCAATTTTTTTAATGTATTTTGTAGCATCTAATTTAATTTGCTTGTATATTAAAAACATTAGCCTTAGTTTTCCATTATTTTGTTCTGTTGCTATTTATCACCAACTTTCTTATATTGCTTTCTTCTCTTGCAGAGGTCCTTGGGGTGCACTCTCTCCTATTCCAGAAAATAATGCTATTGCAGTTGATTCTCAGGTTTGAATTAGACTAAGCTGCTTATTGATTTTTAATCTTGCCATATCATTAGAATTTCTGTTGTTTGACATGTATGTTTAGATTCTGCTTATTTTTGTGATGTCTGGAGATCAAACTAATCAGATTTTGGCAGCTTTTGGTAGAGGTGAACCAAATGAATCGAGTGAAATACTGGGCATTCTGATATTAGTTTATCCTGTCACTTCTGTCCTTGAAGTTACTGTATCCACTATCCATCATTTCAGATGCTCTGAGAAATTTATACGTCTTCACCTCCCACAAAATAATAGGACTGATTTGTTTGCTCAACTATGTAGATCGTGATCTATCACTTGCTCCTTCAATGTTTTCCGTAGCTAAAAGAAAGCTGATTTGGTGCAGTGGATTTTTGCAGCTTAACAACTAATTTGTCCTTCCACAAATTACCAATATGCTGAACGGTTTTTACACGAATGATCTGCAACAGCATGCATAAAGTGATGAGCTTAGAAAAAGTTATGTTGTCCGAAGCAATGCTCATAGAATTGTTAAACTCTCGCTAATCTTAGTTTCAAGAATGAGGGTGGATACCTTCCTGGATGTCTTTGCTGTTGAATTCAGTACTTTCATTGCCACTGGCTTTGTCATGCTTCAGTTTCTCATGTTCAGTACATATTAATATTAATTTTCGTCATTGGTTGTAGAGTGGATCCATATATTCCGCTACTGGTGATTCTTGTGCATATTGCTGGGATATGGTATGTACTTGCTCGAGTTGGACTATATTGCTGACATGATTTTTCTTTCCTTAAAATAAATTGAAAAACTTTGGGAATAGCTAACAGCTTAAGTCATGTGTTCTGTGATGATCAGGAGAAGTGTGAGGTCAAGATGGTCTTCAAAGGGCATACGAACTATCTACATTGTATTGTTTCCTGCAATTCGAGCAATCAGGTTGGAAGTTTCTTGCTTTTCTTGGTACTACTTTCATATTGATTTTGGAGCCTAACATTAATCTATGGGTAGTTTGGTTTCAGCTTTCATCTTCATTCTTGTTTGAGATTTTTCCATACTGAAAAGCTGATTTTATTCTTACCATATGGTAATTTTCCCTGATTGCGTGAGGAGCATGCCTTGCAACCCCCCCCCCCCCCCCCCCCTCCCCCAAAAAAGAAAAAGAGAGAGAATAAAAAGATAAGAAAAGGGAAAATATTGGAGCTCCCAGTGATATGTGTTACCTGTGGAATACCAGCAAATGAAGTAATGAAGTTACCGGAAAGCGGAGAAATTTTTAAGGGCTAACAAACTCGTGGATGAAGCCAACAAGTGCTTTAAAAGAAGATTTGTTGGAAAGGATGCTGAAGTTGGGGAGAGTGTGTAAAATAATGTTGTTTCTGAAACTTCTATGCTAAGATTTTTTCTTTGTTTCACCTTTTCTTTTGTTTGCATTTCAGATAATAACTGGTTCAGAAGATGGCACTGCACGGATATGGGGTATTTAATTACTGTATTACAAGATTTTCTTTTATATTGCTTGTTTAGTTAGGAGTCATGCTGATCACCAATTTTGTTTCATGTAACTTGATTGATTTTTGTGATCTTATGTAGATTGCAAAAGTGGAAAGTGTATCCAAGTAATTGATCCAGAAAAGGATAAGAAGTCGAAAGTATCTTTTCCATGCATTAGTTGCATTGCTCTTGATTCAAGTGAGAGCTGGTTGGTAAGAGAGAATGCTACGATGATGATGTCATCTGGTTACCAAATTGCCATTTTACACTTTGTAGACATGTTTTTTGAAATTTCCAGTTGTAATGCTGCAAATGATGATTACATCAAAATTTATCAAATATATACATGGGCATCTTTTCTCAGAAAGAATACATTCTCATTTGGATAAGAAAAGTATTTATGGTTAGATAATTTCCTCGTTTTCTTTTATCTGCTTTCTTTTAGTTCTAACTAATCAAATTATCAATACTTCCTAGAAGAATTCAATTTTGTTGACTTAGCTGGTTGCAATCAGCTTATTGGGTTTAATTGACTTGATTTGTAAAATTTCTATTTAATAGAAGTTTACAAGAGAAACTAACTCTCTGCAGCTCCATCATTAGTTTATAGTTTGGGATTATACCCATGAAATACCTCTGCTGCATCGTTCTGAATCCATACTATGAGTTCTCATATATCTATACATACTATCACAGGCTTGTGGAAAGGGCCAGTCCATATCATTATGGAATCTTCCTGCTCGTGAATGTGTTTCAAAGGCCACAACTCATTCTTCTGTACAAGATGTTCTGTTTGACAAGAATCAAGTGAGTTCTTGCAGGTCTTCATGCTAGCTCGGAGTTATTGTTGACGATTGTTTATCAGAGGCCAATTTTTGTGGTTTTAACTCATTCCATTTCTTCCTCTCTGGCGTAAAATGGATATCTGTTGAAGTATTAAATCTGTTTAATTTTGTAGTGATTTCTTGATTCGTAGATGATGGATGTTTCGACTTGGTTGAGTAATTAATATCCAAATGCCAACATCCGAGTAACTCTTTTTGTCCTTTCACTCATTTCTTCTTCACCTTTCTTCTAGACAGAAATTAAGTGAAGGCCATTATGATGTAAAATGTTTACCTTTTGACTGCACAAATTGAAGCATTTTGCTGTGAATGAATTAGATTGTAGACTTCTATGTCGAGTTTTTTTTTTTTTTTTGAGTTATTCTTTTATTCTTGTCTATGGAACACGGAGGGCTTGGCTTGCATAGGACTTTTTATCTAAAGTCTTGATATGTTCTATTTGCATCTCAATGTCTGTTTTCACGAAATGGTAGTGATGCTGATAATTATTTTTTAGCCGCAAGTTTAATTTGATCACTGCCTGCTACTTGGGCTTTTCCTGAAGTACTTTGTTTTGGTTCATATTTTGCTCTTTATGTTGGCTTCTTTCCCCTTAAGTGGGTACTGTTATTTCCTCAGATTCTAGCTGTTGGAGCAGAACCATCACTTAGCCGATTAAACATGAATGGAGATGTTCTTTCACTGATTCAGTGTGCTCCTCAATCTGTATTTTCCATTTCTTTACATCCTTCTGGGGTAGGTTTGCTTCTAATACATCTTTTTGTGGCTATATTTTTCAGTTTAGCTTGTTTGATTGAGCTAATATTTCGCTGATGCATATCTATTTAATATCTACTCTGATTATTCTTCATGCATGTCTGTTTTGTATACATATTCCAGGTTACAGCTGTATCTGGTTATGGAGGGCTTGTAGACATAATCTCACAATTCGGAAGCCACTCCTGTACATTCCGCTGCAAAGGATTCTAAGTTGAGTTATCAAAACTCTTCTTCCTGGAGATGATTGGATAGTAATTTTGGAATCTTGGCTTTTACAGCCTTGAGGGAGCTGTAAAAGCATCAAGTTCCCGACTGGCTTAATATTTTCTTTCGTGATGGCTAAAGCATTTTGTGCTGAACATTTTTATGATTACTATTCTCTTCTCCAGTCACATTTTCTTCACTTGCACCAGCGAAATCTGGGCGCTTTGTTTTTGACATGCGTGATATATGATAAGGCGACAGATGAAATTGATGATCAAATATTCATTATATTTACGTTTTATGTCAGTATCTCTGTAGTATATGGCGGGGGATCTGGGATGGGTTCAGGTTGATGACACTAAAATCTGAGACTCGTTTATGGTATTAAGATCTGTCCCAAGCGAACGGATTTGGTGTGGGTCTGGGTTTGGGTCCGGGCCCGGGCAACCTGACCCTTTGCATCTCTCCTACTGCTCTTAGACTTGATCTATAATTAAAACAAGCATCTTGTATTTTTCAGTTTTCCATTTCCTGGAGGGACCGTGGGTTCCTAATCACGAATAATTTATTTACATGCAGAGGTCCTTTAGATGTAAACTCAGTAATATAATTTCGTTCATGGTGTAATTCTTGGATGGACCTTTATATGATGAATATTCATATATTATCTATGATGTACTCCTGCTATTTCATTTCTGAAAATGCTTTTAGTTTGAGATTTTGTCGAAATTATATTAGAAATATAAATCCCTAATATCCCCATATATAATATATGAATGTACGTATAATTGAAAATATTTTTGTTTTCTATCTGCATTTGGGATTTAATAAATAATATTATTATTTTTGAGTCAAACCATTTAGTACACGTATTATTTGGAATTATTTGTTTTAGTGAAATTATTTTTTTTATGTAAAATATGAAATTATATTAAAATTAATAATAAATATTAATTGAATATTATACTAAATAAGTGACTCATACAAAATAATTTATTTTATAGATTAAAAGTGAGTACAAGGAATATAGCTTATAAAATAATACAAAGAAAGGTTGTATTTTTAGTCTTCAGTAATTCATTTGTATTTGCATTATATTCGTATGTCTACAAAGTTAATTTTTCTTCATCCCTTTATTTCTTAGTCATTTTTTTCACCATAACTTGTAACAAAATTACGTACGTTTTAAACGCTAAATACTTGTGCTTCGTATTTAACAAGTTAGATTAAAATTTCGAGTGATTCGTTAGAGGTAAAATCATTTATTCAAAATATAGAAATCTGATGATTTATTTATTTTAATGGGGATTTAACAAAAGTTGTAAACAAATTAAGTGAGCTGAACAATGTCTAATTCGAACTTAATTAAAATTTTCTTATCAAATTTGAAATAGTATTAGAGATTGACTTGGTTATAATTATCAAACAAGTTAAAATGAAACGAGTTTCCATTGAGCACGAGTTGAATTTTAAATCTTATCGAAATGGGGGGTGGGGGATGCAAAGTTCTGGTTTTCTATGCTTAAAATGAGTTCAGATCAAAAGAATTAAACCAAAAGATAAAAAAAATTGGAGTAGGCGAAGGCTTTCGGTTTGGTAACGTGTAAGCATGGTTTTAAATATCCTCCAATACCTCGAAATTTTGACCGAAATTTCGGATTTTCGGGGGTCTCGAAGCAAAATCTCACATTCTATCTAATTTTGCAGAATATCTATTAAAATTTTCCGATATTTTCGATATTTCCCGATATTTCCGATATTTCCCAAAATTTTGAATTCTTAATAAAAAGTACTTTGTCAAATATCCACCGAAATATCACGAAATTCCCAAAATATCCCGAAATATTCTGAAATATCCCGAAATATCGACCATACTCAAAAAAATTCAAAATTTGCATTTTTGCCCCTACTGCGTGTACTATACATTCATTTTGGAAAGTGTGATCTTTATGTCAATTCTTGTGCAAATAAATCATGTACTCACTAATTCACATTAGATTTTTTTTCAAAAAATATATTTATGGGATGAATACTGTCGAATATGTTGTGCCCGTTGTGGTTCAGCAGAATACAACATTAGAAGGATTTACCATCATTATATGCAGTACTACCAACATTCAGTGTCATGGGATGAATACTATCAACATTTGGCTAATAATTTGTACATGCAGTACGAAAGTGGGAGAAGAGAGACCAATGATAGTGATTTCAATCCTCCAACAAATTCAATATGGTTTTAAATGATGATTTGTATTAAAATTGTGGTATTTTGTTTTAATGAAGTTCCTAAAAGATTTTATTATTACTTTATTCTCAAATCATATTTATTTTATATTTTTCGCCACAGATTTTAATCCTACTACTTAACAAAATTCACTATACATACGTTATATATACAATATTATTTATGTAAAAGATGCATAATTATGATATTTAAAGTTACACAAAATTTCGTTGCAAATTTCCAAAAATTTCTATAAATATCCATAATTTTTTTAAAATCGATATCGAAATTTTGAATATACCCAAAATTTTCATCGAAATTTCCGTAAATTTACTCCCCCGATATCGATATCGATAGCGAAATTTAATACCTTGCATTTTCAAGATTTTTGAATTGGCAGGGCAGGCCGGTTCCCACTATTACCCTCTTAATCAACAATTCACTAGGCTCGTTTAATAATTTAATTAAGTAAAATTTGTTGGACCTAAGTCTTGTTAGTCTAGTAGTATCAATTTCTATTTTTACGTAGGAAGTTTTGAGTTCAATTTCATGTTGTCACAAGTTGTGATTTTTCTCTCCTTATTTAGAGTTTTATAGGGTTTGTATGACCCATGATTAAAACTTATTGGCCCATATTTGTCCCGTCATCGTATCCCCTCGTCTAGAATCAATAATTAAAATTAGTTGGTAACTCAAATTTTGTTATTAAGTGCTCATAAAATAAGAAATTGATATGAAGATTTTTTAAAAAAACTAACATTAATTAAGTAAAATATGGGAGGAAAGTTGGGGAAAGAAAAACGGAGAGACGATTATGATTAAAATCAAGGATTAGAAGAAAAAAAAAGTAGAGAGAAATAGTACCTTATCAAAAATAAAAAATAAAAATAATAGAGAGAAATAGGTACGGATAACAAGTAAAAGTAAGATAGAGAAAAGAGGAATCGACAAAAATTAAATTTCATGCACTATGTACTTTTTATTTTGCGTGGAGATTACAATTTACATTGTATGAGCCTATGAGATTACAACAACGGCATAAAAACCTGTCGGTACCAAAAAATCTTATCCCCATTAAAAAACATATCTTTGAATTTCTCGTCAACTTCTGACAGTCTTTGAAGTATTTAGTCCTTTCATTTTTTTTATATTTAATGGCCCATGTTGTACTTATGAAGAGTATTAAATTTGGATTAGGAAAATTAAAGGCCCATTTTGTACTTATGAAGAGTAGTTAATTAGGATCAAGGATTAAAATTTTGCTTCGATGATAAGTTTCGAGTTTTTAAATATAAGATATGTATCAGAAACATTTTGGAAACGTTATGGAAAACTTTAAAAATGCTAGAAATAAGGTAAAACCATAAAAAAGAAGTAAAGAAGAGTTGCTTTCTCTTTTCACTAGCAAAAAACAACAATTGTGTAAAATATTTATACATCTATATCAATAATCGATCAAATTACACTAATAAATAAAGTGGTAACATTTTATTCAAATTTAACATTCACAGAACATATAACCGATAATATTTTAGTAACTTAAATTGTGAAATAAAATATTCTAAAAGTGTTGTCGTGAAAAAATGAAAAGTGGTAATGTTTGATTCAAGTTTAACATTCACAAAGCATATAATTGATAAAATTTTAGCAATTAAATTGTGAAATAAAAAATTCTAAAAGTGTAAAAAGTTAATATGGATGATACTATGGTTTCAAACTCATCTGCAAATTATATGTTACTTTAATCGATAATACAATAATCTTTATCTTGAGTCGCATGATAAAAAGTCGCTCCTCGGTGAAATAAATATTTGTTCGACTATTAGATTTATTACTCTTCACTTCTTCTTCTTCTTTTTTTTACATTTTTCCTTACATTGAAAGATTTGAGAGCTATGTTATATATCTGATAGACCAAATCTTTTTGAAAAGAAATTACCAAACTCTCAATGTTTCCATGAAAATCTTTTTGAAACTCTCAATGTGTTGGCGATAGAGCAAATATTTTCGAAAAGAAATTACCAAACTCTCAATGCTTCCATGGTTTTCATGTTCCATGGAAACAAATACGGAAACCATGGAAACATTGAGGTTATGTTTGGTTATGTTTTGAGATGGTATTTTGGTGAGAATTATTGGTGAGAAATTTATGGGGACACGTGCGTGTTTGGTGAGATTGTGTTTGGTTTTATTTTGGGAGTTGGTTTTTGGGTGTGTTTTTTTTGTGAGATAATGTTTGATTTTGTTTCTAGAGGGAACAAAAGTTACTGTAGCAGTCAAAGTATGAAACTTTTGTCTGATAGAAAGGAGAGAGAAGAGAGAGATCACATAGAGAGGAATGTAGGGACAAAGTAGGTGTAGAAAGATGAAAAATAATTATTATATTTTTTTGGACCAAAAAAGTAGTGTATCTTTGACCAAATATTGTGTGAGCCAAATATTGTTTGGTGTGAATTTTGGACCAAACATGAGTTGGAAACATAACCAAACATACCCTGAGAGTTTCAATGAAAACATTAAGAGTTTCCTAGGAAACAATGTAATTTCGAAACTACATGGTGATTTTTTTTTCGTAAATTGAAAAATAGAAATTTTTCGGACGTTTCGATGGAAAAGGAAAGAAACTTTGACCCATGATTAAGATTAGACAAAAAGTGATAGGACCCAAGACCTGTGAATCTGGTAATATCCACCCCTCATTTTATGTAAAAAGGTCAGGTTGCCATAAATTGTGGCTCTCACCTTTTTTATAGAATTAGATAGAATTTTTATAACTTAAAATTATGATTATCAATTCAAATTTATTGGATTAGATATTTATGATATCCTTTATTATGTATTTAATAAAGAAGTTGTGGAGTATAACTGTATATTTACAAATATTTTAGTCCAAAAGTAGTGGCCTAGTATATATTTATGATTTCTACTCTTATGAGTAATGATTGAGACTTGAGAGTTGACCGTAGTATCTCATCATCATATTTTGGACTTATTCAATTCCGGCGACCTTCACGAAAAGAAATTTGATATTTGTAAAAACAATATCACGAATAAAGTATTGTTTTTTTTTAATACCAAATGTTTCTCTCAATCGAACATCGAAAATTAATCCTTTCGAGGTGTAGAAATCACCAAAGTGAGTTTTGCCTCTCCTAACAAAGTCTTTTTTATACACACGATCAGGGATCGAACCCTGGATATCATGCTTAAAGAATCCAGTTATTTACCAATTATGTACTGGACTTTGTTGGTATAAAGTATTGTTTATGGACTTCAGAAAGACAAGATAATGTTTTTTATTTATGCATTTTGGAAGAAACTATTAAGAATGCAATATTATTTATGAGCTTTAGAAAGACAAAGATAAATGTTTTTAAGTATAAGTGTGTGTAAAACAATGTGAAGGTGCTCAATAGTGAAGGTGATTTCAAAATTAGACCAGCTAATAATGCGTTAATGGTAAGATCAAGATCCTAATACTTTAAATGTTTTAGATTTCATTGTTACCTGAGCATGAATATTCGTTCTAATTTTTGGATAATAAGTAATTCATTTATATTAGTTTCTTGTTGTAACCTGAACATTATTTTTATATCTTGACGTAATCTAAAAGGTATAATTGATTGTTTCCTCTATAATCTCATTTTTCGATCCCCATTAGTTAGATTTATTAGGCACATTCCGCTAAGAATTTTCTAGTAATGTCTAATAAATTAGTATGGATGGAAGTATAATAATCCTGTATTTTCTTTTTATTTATACCTCTTATCATACAAAAAGGCATTAAATCTTTCATTTCCACTTTATCCTTTTTAAGAGAGACAATCAATTACAATATTATATTACATAAGAATATGAATAATAATCAAATACAATCAATTGATACAAATCAACTATATTAACTTCCACTTTTTGTTTCCTTTTTTCTCATTGAACCAAATAAACCCTTTCACGAAAAAGAGATTTCATTACATTATGACTTATGAGCATATTTCATCGTATCAAAACCATTAAGAATAATCGTTAATTGAAAATATGTTTTCATGCATTTAATGTAAAAGTAAATTAATATCTTGTTTGAACGCATACTCAAAACTTCTTTGTTGTCGAGTAATGAGTATGAAAAACATCAACTTTATCATTTCCTCAAAACATCATTAGCCACTTTAATTACAATTTAAATTACTTGTGTTTTACTAATTAGAAAAGTGAAATTAAAGCACCCAAAAATACATCATAATAGTCGCGCAAACCATAAGAAATTTCCACGCGGCTCTCCTACATATCCCGTGTAATGTGTAGTAAAGCTCAAGATCTTGAACTAGTCACATCATGTGCTGAGCTTTCTTACACAATTCATTGAATTATTAAAGAAACATGAGTTCATGAATTTGGACATAGTTATAAATTTATAATCATTAACTTGATCATATAAATAATTGGGGTTTATTGCAATTTAGCTCCCTGTGAAATTCGTATATAGCAAAAAAAATTCCTGTGAAAAAACAATAGGCAATTCAGCTTCCTGTGTTTTTCGGAATGAAGCACACTGCCTCCCCGCAGATTTTACACTTTAAAGTTTTTTTGGATGGACAAAAATACCCTCGTAGGCAGACAGCTGTGTGCGTCTTCACTAGAAAATTCATAACTCATTGTTGAAAGCTCGGATTCATGAACCGTTTTCTTCCCATGAAACTAGACACATAGGGCTATCCAAGCATATATCGCACATAATCAGGAGACATCTAGAACAAGACAATTTTGTATTCAAAGCTACCTAAAAATATGTCGGCTGTGCAGATAGCTGTGCGCGTTTTCACGAGAAAATTCATAACTCATTGTTGAAAGCTCGGATTCATGAACCGTTTTCTTCCCATGAAACTAGACACATAGGGCTATCCACACATATATGTCACATAATCAGGAGACATCTAGAACAAAGCAGTTTTGTATTCAAAACTAGCTAAAAATATGTCGGCTGTGCAGATAGCTGTGCGCGTCTTCACGAGAAAATTCATAACTCATTGTTGATAGCTCGGATTCATGAACCGCTTTCTTCTCATGAAACTAGACACATAGGTCTATCCACAAATATATTGCACATAATCAGGATACATCTAGAGCAAATCAGTCTTGTATTCAAATCTAACGAAAAATATGTCGGTTGTACAGATAGTTGTGCGCGTCTTCACGAGAAAATTCATAACTCATTGTTGAAAGCTCGGATTCATGAAATGTTTTCTTCGCACGGAACTAGACACATAAGGCTATCCACGCATATATCTCACATAATCAGGATACATCTAGAGCAAAGCAGTTTTGTATTCAAAGCGAGCTAAAAATATGTCTGCTGTGGAGATAGTTGTGCGCGTCTTCACGAGAAAATTCATAACTCATTGTTGAAAGCTCGGATTCATGAACCGTTTTCTTCCCATGAAACTAGACACATAGAGCTATCCACAAATATATCGCACATAATTAGGAGACATCTAGAACAAATCATTTTTGTATTCAAAGCTAGCTAAAAATATGTCGGCTGTGCAGATAGCTGTGCGCGTCTTCACGAGAAAATTCATAACTCATTGTTGAAAGTTTGGATTCACAAACTATTTTCTTTCCATGAAACTAGACACATAAGGCTATCTATGCATATATTGAACATAATCAGGAGACATCTAGAACAAAACAGTTTTGTATTCAAATATAAGGGGGGGGGGGGGGACCAAATATAAGGTAATTAAGGCTTTTTATAGCAAAAAAGGGGCAAAATAGACTTTAAACAACAAAAACAGCATGCAAAGTCTCAGTTTTGGCGCGTGGGGCGCGTGGGGAGTTTTTTTGCTTCATTCCGAAAAACACAGGGAGCTAAATTGCCTATTGTTTTTTCACAGGGAGTTTTGTTGCTATATACGAATTTCACAGGGAGCTAAATTGCAATAAACCCTAAATAATTGTGACGAATTATAATTGTAAATCTCAAGTGATCCCTAGAACTTTGAAAAATGATTCTGACCTCCTAACTAGGGGCGATTGGGTACCCACCCATCGCGATCGGATTCAAAATTTTTGGGTTGTGAATTTTTCTAAAATTTCGACTGTACCCAAACCCAAACGTATAAGTTTGGGTCAGGTATCGGGTATGAACATTCTACCCGAATTACCCGATCGAAACCTGACATTTTTACACAAAAAAAGTAAAAAAAATCTAATGGTCTTGTAACTATAAGTTGTAACTTACAAGTGTAGTACAGAATAAGGGAGGCTGATCTGCCTCTGTGCCATCTATTAACTTTTGGAATCTGAAACATGAAATATTCAACTATTCGATAGTTGAGTACTTGAACATCTCGGGTAAGATTCGAAGACGCATAATATGCTATCTTAATCCTAACGACTCAAAACCCAACTCGAACGCCCACCCATACTCCTATCTATATACTGCACCCCATTCAATATCACGTATTTGTCCTTTCTTTTTTTGGTAAGTCTTAATTGTACATTGATTGATGATGGGCAAATTTTTTTAAAAAATAATTGCTTGCTTCTAATAATAAATAGAAAAATTCCTAACTCCAAATAAAATGAGACACAAGATCAAGTAGGGTGTAGAATATTGAAAAAACTTTAATTACTAATCAATCAAATATTATTCAATCATCACATCTCTTGATAATACTATTACTATCAATACAATAAGTATTCATATGACCAATTCAAAATTAGAGCTTAACATGTATTTTTATGTGTATTCCTCAAAGAATGTCAAGTAGAAATTCTATAATTTTTTAAAAAATTAGTTTTTATATTTCGAAAACTACTATGTTTTATTGAAAGTCATTTTTTCTTTTACACTTGATAATTGTTATTTTACTTATTGATTAAATTAAAAATAAAATAATATATAAATATTGTCAATAAAATTATTTTAATGGTAACTCGGTTCCCCTTGATTCGTCCCTGGTTCGGGCCAATAATACAATTCGACGAAATAAATTTAAATGGGAGAGACCAAAGTATATTACACCAAACCCGTATTTGTCGTTTTCTAATTCCCTTTCATGCGCACGAACCCAAAGAGTATAATTGAATCACGCATCACGCCTCTCTCTCTCTCTCCTCATCTCTCTCTAAACCCTAAACTTCTTTTTTCTTCTATTTTCCTCCGTCGGCGATGGCTTGGTGAAGCAGTCGTCTACTTCACCAATGTTACTACCACCATCGTCGGCGGGTTGGGTTGGAGCATCCTTCTTCAAATTGTACATCATATCTTCAAATCTGACGAGACGGATATGGATCTAGAGATACATCTCCAAATCTGACGAGACAGATATGGATCTAAAGAGATAGAGACAGATCTGATGAGATGAAGACGGACAATTCTTAAGTTTTTAATTTTATATAGCGCTTTAGATATTTTATTTAATATTTTATTCTCTCTCGTATGAGAGTTTGCTTTTCTCTCTCGAATGAGAGTTTCATCTCTCCTTGAATAGGAGTTGCACAAGAATTTTATTGTGTTCGTTTGTGAGTTCTTAAGATTTGTTATCTTCAAGAATTTGATAGTTGGTGTTTCAGATGTTCTTACTACATCGTTTGAGTCGATATGATTTGTATTGTTCCAGGCGTTGTAAACTTTCGATTGAATGATATATATAAGACCGATGTTTTCTTCAAAAAAAAAAAACCCAAAGAGTATAATATTATATATATTTAATGCAAGATAAGTAGAAATGAGGATCACAAGCCCATATATATAGAAACCGCCTCTTGAAAAAGACTTATTATGTTTATTCTGGAAGTATGGCCTATTGTAATATTGTGATATTCTATTTAATATATCTTAAACTATGTATTGTAATACTGTAATATTCTATTTAATATATTTTAAACTATGAATGCACATCTTATTTATATAGTAGTTTTAATTATCTCAATTAAAGAAAGAGTAAAAAAGAGAAACATTTATCACTAATTAAAGTAAAAAAAAAATTGTGCTCATAAATAAGTAAATACATGTTATATAATAAAAAGATGATGGGAATATGTTTATCACTTTATCTTAATAAGTAATATAATACTTTAAAAAAAAAATGATGAGTCTTATTAAAAATGAACAATAAATAACATGAATTATCAATAGTTATTTAAACATTAAAGTATTAGCATATATAAAAGGAAAATAATATATTAATAATGATCATAAACATTTATGTGAGAATTTTTTTTAAAAAAATTTAATATGCTTTATTCATAATACTAAAATCATATTTTATTGTTTATTTTATATATTGAAGAGTAATTATTTAATAAATTTTGTAATCATACTATATTGAGATATAATCGTAAGAGGGCAAAGTGCTATGGATTACAATAGATGGGTAAAAATTAAATTTATGAATTTACATAAATCAAGGGTATTTATGTCTATCAACATTTCTAAGGGGGGTGTTTGATGTATTTAAATATGGTAGAGGGGGATGTTTCAAGGTTTTAGGGGTATTTTAATGTGGTAAAGTGGGGTGTTTGAAAGTTGTAGGGGGGTGTTTGATGTATCAACCCCGTTGCATGCTGTTCGGGATTGTAGTTGGGCGAATTTTTTTTGGCTCCAACTCGTAGATTCTAACTTCTATAATTCTTTCTTTTCAGGAACTGCCAAGGAATGGATTGACTGGAATCTATCGCACAAGATAAACAGGTGTGATCGGTGGGATATAGCGTTCACTGAAACTATTTCTTTTCTTTGGCAGGTTCGTAATGAATTAACTCATGGAGCTCGGGATGAGGTACCCACTGGGGACCTAGATATGATACATAAAAGAATTGACGGAACACTTGCTTCCCTTAAATTTGATCCAGACGTGATGCACCTTAAACTACTCACGAGTTGGGACAACCCGGCACCTAACTTTATCAAATTAAATGTTGACGCTGCGGTGTCTTCGGGTGGCCAGGTTGGGGTCTGTGGGGAGATGAACAAGGAACTTGGTTAAGGGGGTTCAGTGGTCACATTGATCTATGTTCATCGTTGGAGGCTGAGATGCCTCACATCCTATTTGGACTAAAGATGGCGTGGGCCGCAGGGGTGAAAAAGTTAATCGTTGAATCAGACTGTCAGGCTGCACTTAATAGCATTGTGGACGCCTCCGCAAAACATCACCACTTCGAGGTGATTTCACGCATCAGGAATGTGTAAGGTCGAGATTGGGATGTCTCGTTTCAGCTAATGTGGCGCGAAACAAATCAAGTGGCGGATGCCTTAGCAAAAATGGGTATGAAACACCTGTATGCACTATATAGATGCTCATTTGTCACAATTTTACCACCTGTTAGACAATGATAGAGATGACATTACATTGCCACGTTTTGTGACCATTAGTCCGAGTTTGTCGGGCTAATATACATTGTTTATTTGGGTACCCCTTTTGGAATTAAAAAAAAGAAAAGAAAGTTGTAGCGATATAGAGGGTATTTGAACGGTGTTTATAGTGGAAGGGGTTTTGCCCTGTATTATACACCAAACCCGTATTTGTCCTTTTCTAGTTGCCTTTCACGAGCACGAACCCGAAGTGTATAATATGTATGTGTGTATATATATCGAAGTGTATGTATATATATGTGTGTGTTATGCAAGATAAGAAATGAGGGCAAGCCAAGCCCCCATATAGAAACCAAACCGCCTATTAAAAAGGACTTATTATGTTTACTCTGGAAAGTATGTGCTAATCTCCCTCCTCTTTTCCATCTTCAACTTTTACATATATAATATATATATATATATATATATATAACCTTTTTATAGCAGATCAAGAGCAGCTGCCCTTCTCCTTTTCTGGTGATTCATTCAAATAACAGAACTAGGAAGATTCTCTGCAGATCAAGAGCAGCTGCCCTTCCCCTTTTCTGGTGATTCATTTAAATAACAGAACTAGGAAGATTCTCTGCGATTATCTCTTATTCATTTCATATATATATATATAAATGGCGATCTTGGAGTCGCCGGAGAGCTTCGACACCGAATCAGCCGCTGCTGCCGACAACAACCACCTCAATCACACCTCTCTCCGTCGCAGAGCAAGCATCCACCCTGCCGCCGAGAAACCTCTGCCGGAATCCGATTCCAACACTCTAGAGAAAGACAGCGACATCAATCGGAATGACGCTGATTTCATAGGAAATCTCTGCGGCGGAGCGGCGGACTCCGAGAATGGAGAGCAGCAGCGGACGGATTCCGCCAGTGAAGGACTGAATTATGGCAAGGAGAACGAGCAGGAGAAGGTGAAGGAGAACAGAGAAATCAGTAATGATAAAGGTGCGGAAACGTTGGCTGTCAAATTTGCGTACAGGCCGTCCGCGCCGGCTCACCACAAAATTAGGGAGAGTCCTCTCAGCTCGGCCGCTATCTTCAAACAGGTCTATATATATGATTTTATACGTATTCCTACGCGTATATTTTTGTTGGTGAACATCACTTGTTTGTTGTTTAATTATGATGTTTATGAATTTAATTATGCTCCATGTTAGATTTCTATTCGATTACAAGTGAAATGCTGTTTTTTTTTTCAATCACGGAACCTAGTGATGAGCTCTTAATTGTTGCACGAAGCTCGACTATTTGATTACGTATCGGAGTTCATTTATCAGCAAGAGGCAGTTTGGCAGTTTGGCTTTGTTCAAGTGCTTAAGTTCTTCCTTTCTTGATGTTAGATGTCAGTGTCATTTTATGTCCCTTGTCTACTTGTTCTTAACTTATCATCAGTAATACTACAGGCATCGTTACTTGGTAATAGTTTGCCAAGAGATGACTAGCTTGTTCTCGATACCATATGTATGCTGATTAGTGCATGGAATGTGGAATGTCTAATTTTTTGGTCAGAATCTCCTTGGTAATGTCTCTATTAGATTCTCCGGTCGAAATACGGGAAATCCCAATTCAATTCTCGATGGAAACCACTACAGGCATCGTTACTTGGTAATAGTTGTCAAGAGATGACTCGCTTGTTCTCGATACCATATGTATGCTGATTAGTGCATGGAATGTCAAATTTTTTGGTCAGAATCTCCATGGTAATGTCTCTGTTAGATTCTCTGGTCGAAATACGGGAAAACTCGGTTCAATTCTCGATGGAAACCACTACAGGCATCGTTATTTGGTGATAGTTTGTCAAGAGATGACTTACTTGTTCTCGATTCCATATGTATGCTGATTAGTGCATGGAATGTCTAATTTTTTGGTCAGAATCTCCACTATAATGTCTCTGTTAGATTCTCTGGTGAAAATACGGGAAAACTCGATTCAATTCTCGATGGAAACCACTACAGGCATCGTTACTTGGTAATAGTTTGTCAAGAGATGACTTGCTTGTTCTCGATACCATATGTATGCTGATTAGTGCTTTCGATTTGAATACATACATTTTCTGTGTTAGTCCTGGTGAAGAATGATTGAGGATGATTTTTGAAGTTAGCAAAGTCGGAAGCATCTCTATTGTAGTTACCCTGTAGATGGTTGGAGTTGTGTTGGTTATATCATAAAATGGGCGATCCATGGTTATCCTGAATTGAACACCATGACAGCGCCTTAAATGTTAAAAGCTGTCCTCCAGTAAACGAAAGGTAGAATAGTAGTACTCCTAAATTTTGACTGTTCTTGTATTGTTAGTGCTCTGTGTACTATCAGTCGGTTTCTTTTCCCTCTGTGAATTGCAATGGTAAGCTCATATATCATAAAGTAGAAATCTCAGGGAATTATACAGTAGCAGTGTGTAGGTTATTAGCCTTGAGAAAAAAATTTGGAGTCCCATTTTTGGGGGATGAAGGAGACCGGCTAAATTTTACATAACTCGTCTTTCTGCTGTTAAATACAAGTGGTAAAGTGCTGCTGGCATGGTTGGATATCATCATCAGTTAGTAGGAACCTTGTGTGGTGCATTTTGTTGTATCCTGAAAACTAGATTAGTGAATGTTAGGCAGTTTCAAACATTAGTTCACCATTAGGCACCTGGATTTTGAGGATGAGATGTATTTAACTCTCAGTTTGCATAATAGTGCTTTATACATATGTTTGACATGCATGTGATGTATTTGAATGGAAAACAGCTGTGCTTGAGCTGTGGGGGAAATATGCTTGGAATAAAATGTCAGGAGAAATATGTTTGTTACAACTATGGCAGTTGCCAAGCATCACCATTGAAAATGGAGTGACATCATTTTTAGTGAGACTTGGGGTGTAACTTGATTCAGAAAAATGAGAGTAAATTTGAAGTCATTTGAAATATAGCAATCTGAAGGCAATAATCTTAATCTCATATTGTTTCTATTGAGCTTTTACATCTTAGTCTGGAATAATCATTTTCTAGAGTATATGGTGGAAATTAGGCCATAGAAGTTTTTGTCGTTCAAACTAATTGGTGTCTTGTACAGAGCCATGCAGGTCTCTTCAACCTCTGTATAGTGGTGCTTGTTGCTGTAAATAGCAGACTTATCATTGAGAATTTGATGAAGGTTAGTCTCTTGTGCTTATGTCACTCTTTTATGTGAATATTGAGTTAATTCCATATAGTGCTATTTGTAAAAGAAAAAATAATTGCCCATAGTGCCGTGGGTATCTTATATTATTCAAAAATATCTCTTCTTAGCCTTGGTTCATATGCATCAAATTTTTACATTGGGAATATTCGTTCTTGTTGTCACAGTAATTCAGTTTAAACATGTAATGTTTTCTTTTCAGAAAAGAAATGTGTTTGGGTCTATTACTTCATTGTATATAATCTCGTCTCTTACTTGCAGTATGGCTGGCTGATCAAATCAGGCTTTTGGTTTAGTCCGAAACTGCGGGATTGGCCTCTTTTTATGTGCTGGTATTTATATCTTTGACCTTTTTAGTTGTGGTCATGGTTTGATAAAGCACAGGTTTTCTCAGCAAATATTTATCTTTACGATAAATTTTTACATTCTGTTTTCAGTCTAAGTCTCCCAATTTTCCCGCTGGCTGCGTTTCTTGTCGAGAAGTTGGTGCAACAAAAGCGTATATCTGAACTTGTAAGTAAGAGTGACTTGGTTGTTTTCAATCCTAATGTAGATGAAAGTATGACAATAGTGTTCATATATATATATCTATAGTACATATATTCAGCTCAGTGAATATTGGATGCAGCATATGAGTCCTTATGTAGATATTGATTTCAAAATGCAAAAAGTTATATTAGATTGCAAGAAACGTTTTCATATGAGACAATGAAAGAAACATAGTTCTGTTACTGCTCGGTACTATGTATATAACTGTTTAGTCACATATCTTGTTAAAAATGCGGTCTCTTTAGTCTATGCTCAAGATGTTCCGCGGAATATTCGTCTACCATTACAAATATTGAGCCTTCTATACTTAACCCAGTAACCAATTTTAAGAACATATTACATCAACTTAATGTTTGATGCTGAACAAGGTCATGGTATTTTAGAATGTAATTCAGGTAGGTGTGAGCGAGATTTTTAGTCCAATGCTATCTGGAGTTGAATCTCTACCATTCCATACCTTTAGGATAATAAATAAAATCTTATTTATGCTCTTGCTATCTTTATTGTATTTTAATGCGTGTAAGGGAAAATTACACTTTTCGTCTCATAACTTTGGCCTAGTTCAATTTTGGTCCCATTCGTGACGAATTTTTCACATTTAGTCTTGTAACTTTCAAAATGTTTCACATTTAGTCTTGTAACTTTCAAAATGTTTCACATTTAGTCCCAACCGAAATTTCCATCCAAAATTAGAAGGTCAACTCCGTTAGTCATCATTTTGACCGGTTTTTTTGGGGTGATTTTGTGCATGAGTGACACGTGATATTTAATAGAAACATCGTAATAATGAATATAATCCGTGTGTGAGGCATTTATGCACAAACCCAAAAAAAGGGGTCGAAGGGTTGACTAACGGCGTTGACCGTCAAATTTTTTGATGGAAATTTTGGTTGGGACTAAATGTGAGACATTTTGAAAGTTAAAGTACTAAATGTGAGAAATTCGTAACGAATGGGACCAAAATTGAACCAGGTAAAAGTTATGGGACAAAATATAATTTCCATGCGTCTAAATAAATAAATTCAAAGTTACTCTTTAGTATAAAGGATTTTTATAGTCTACTTCAAATTTGTAACTGTATATTAGCCTTTTTAGCTATTTTACTATCGTAACCACTGGACCTAACATAGTGACTGATGATCATTGTGCTTAAAGGCCAGTGGGAATCAAAATTCTAATGAACGAGAGTAATTTAATGTTGCAGGTTACAGTTTTTCTTCATTTTATAATAACAACAGCAGCAATCTTGTATCCCGTTTTTGTCATTCTCAGGTTCGTCTCTACTTTGAACTAGTTGCTCCCTCATCTGATGTTAATTCATTATTCTTGTCCTTATGGTTGTCAATGAAGAATTTCATATTTGATATGAGCATACTTCTACTTTAAGATTTTGAAGTTTCTACTTACAGGTAGTTATAGAAGAGAAAAAAATGGCACACACAATTGTTTTTGAATTTTTATACTAATAAGCAATTAATGACTTTTAAACCAATTATTTTTTAATTAATATTAAAAACTCAAAGGAAAAGTAATCTCAGTCAGTGGGCCTAAATACACATGTTAAGAGAGTGGAGGGTATTTTTGATACTCACAAACTAGTGCCTAGATATTCAGCATGAAGGTGAGCTTTTTAAACTTTGTGCCAAGAGATGGTGGGAGTCAATGAAACATGGATGGATACCCTTCATTGTAGGATGCAATGTGATGCTTAATGTGACAAACATTTTGAATCTGGGGCAGCCTAACTTCATAGTTTCAGAGATACCTAAAATTTGTACCTAAAGATGATGCATAGAACATTCATAGTCAAAGGGATAATCGGGGCTTTAAGCTTTGCATGTGGTTTAGTGGGTCTATATTCGTAGGGGTTGGTTGCAAGAGAAAATGCAATAAAGGATTCAATTCTTGGAAAATCATATAAGAAGGAAGGAGATCGTAAAGAAAATAACTGAAGAACCCAGTAGGATGAATCTATTTTATGCAGCATATTTAATACCAACTTGATATGGATATCCTGATTTCTATTGCACAGGTGTGATTCTGCTGTTCCATCCGGTGTCGCTGTAATGCTGTTTGCTTGTGTTGTGTGGTTGAAGCTGGTCTCTTACGCTCATACAAATTATGATTTGAGAGTACATGAAAAATCACTTGACAAGGTAATTATAATTGATTGTTTCCGTTTTCTTGCAGGTATTTACATGATATATTTGTCAATTTCCCTTGCTAGTCTGTGAATGGAGATATACAATAGAGATATGGGAGAAGGAGGGGAAGGGCATTTGACCATTGAGCCAAACCTTGGGGCTTCAAGGGAAAATTTATCTTTGAAACATAGGCTATGTTTGGTTATGTTTTGGGGTGGTATTTTGGTGAGAAGTTTATGGGGACACGTGCATATTTGATGAGATTGTGTTTGGTTTTATTTTGGGAGTTGGTTTTTTGGTGTTTTTTTTTTTGGTAAGATAGTGTTTAGTTTTGTTTTTAGAGGGAACAAAAATTACTGTAGCAGTCAAATCATGAACCTTTTGTCTGTTAATAATTAGTTAATGAATGAAAGTTAAGAGAAGGGAGAGGCAAAGGTAGGGGACAAAACCTGAATTGTAGATTTTTAAATAAATAATCGTGTTTTTTTTTTACCAAAAAAGTAACATATTTTTGGCCCAAAATTGTGTTAACCAAACACAATTGGGCCAAAATTTTGGACCAAATTGGGTTTGGAAACATATCCAAATATAGCCATACATTTTCTTAAAATAGTTCGTTTGTGAATTTCATTTCAGTCCTGGCGCTCTGTATTGTGTTAGAATGTCAAATCTTTGAACTTAAGCTTCTACACCGCCGCCGACATGTTTATGTTTTGTTATATTTGTAAGGTACTACCCATGGTCTGTATGTTCAGCTGTTATTTGTTACAAATGGTTAAAACCTTTTTCATGCATTCCTTATGCTTGCATTCTCTCTCTCTTTCTCTCTCTCACACACACACACAATCGAACTCACATACAAGCACACAGACACTTTTGGATAACTGTTTGTAATCTTGTGGACAAATGGATTCACGATCATGGTACTGTTTTTTCATAATAAGCTTCTTTAATGATGCCAGGGGGAATCTTCATCCAGTTTCTTGAACATGGATTATTCTTATGATGTTAACTTTAAGAGTCTGGCATATTTCATGATTGCTCCGACTTTGTGTTACCAGGTGAGTAATACTTAAGCTTCGAAAACTGAAACTGCAGCTTGTTATTTATTAATACAAAAATTATATTTAAATTCGTGAATAAGTATTGCTTATCTAGATATTCTTAAAATATGTTTGTAAATGTGAAATAAGCATATATAGGCTCAATATACATGTTCTAGTGTTAAGAACAGAGAAGGAAAAGAAATAAAGCAAGCATTTTGTTGACACCTTTGGTTCCTTTACTGCATATTTCACAAAGTCATGCATTCCTTATTCTCCGTGCACGCTCATTCGACATGGTGATCAATATTCAATTGGAATAAAACTGGTGCATCAGCAATGGGTTGCTTTCCCAATTCTGCATTGGCACATTTGATTGAGAAGTAAATCGTCCCAAGTATCCAAATATCAGCTGTTTGTCACTATCTTTTTGGTCTGTTTCTGAGCTAGTGATCGATGTAATATTTGTTGATATCGCTCTTTATGTTTAAGACCGCATCTTGGAACCATCTGTGACATTATAAAGTAAACATTGTTCTTTGTAGCCAAGCTATCCCCGTAATGCATATATTCGGAAGGGTTGGGTAACACGCCAACTTATTAAGCTGGTAATATTTACAGGATTCATGGGATTTATTGTAGAACAGGTAATTTCCTATTTCTTACTGGTTGACAAGTTTTTTCTGTTTTAATGTGAATTTGACATGATATAGTTTGTTTCATTATGCAGTATATAAATCCGATTGTGCAAAACTCTCAACATCCTCTGAAAGGAAACCTCCTATATGGCATAGAGAGAGTCTTGAAGCTCTCAGTTCCAAATTTATATGTGTGGCTTTGCATGTTTTATTGTTTTTTCCATCTTTGGTATGTTCTCTCTTTTTTTATACTAGAGTATATTTATTCTCGCTTTTAATCATTTACTCCTTTTTTTCTTTTTTGCTCCAGAAGCGTTATTACATGTATATGCCTCTTAGTTTCTCTTGGTACTGAAATTTGTTCATTTGGATATTGCTAGCTCATTTAACTTTAATAACTCATCTGGAGTGTAGTTGGTGGGTAGCTTGGTAATATGGGAGCAAGATCTTCATATTCTTTTTATTTAATGTGGGAATATGTTACTCTGACCCAAACACATATAGGACACGACAAATTTAGGACAGGAGATTAGTTTATGACAGATGAATGTTCACAGTCTTGATACTTAATTTTAAGATACCATTCAATGTTGCAGAAGGTTTGTTTTGATCAAATATTAAGTAACCATCAAAATGCTTCCTCGTAATGAATATTCAAGGATGACGGATATTAGAAATTAGTTTTTTCTGTTAGGAACAGGCAATGCTATATGAGTTAACGAGGTCTTCTGAAAATAAATAGGCGACAGAAAAGTAGCGTACATCTGGTATTAGGGAGTAGACTTTTCTTCTTTTGTTTTAACAACATACATGGCCCAGCCTAAAAATCACAGAAGCTCATCTAATAGATTTCCAGCGTACATCTGGTATTAGGGAGTAGACTTTTCTTCTTTTGTTTTAACAACATACATGGCCCAGCCTAAAAATCACAGAAGCTCATCTAATAGATTTCCAGCGTACATCTGGTATTAGGGAGTAGACTTTTCTTCTTTTGTTTTAACAACATACATGCCCCAGCCTAAAAATCACAGAAGCTCATCTAATAGATTTCCTTGATGTAGGCAGAACTTACTCTTGAAATGCATCTTTGATTATGCTTTGCAGAATAATCCAAAAAACTGTTCTTTACATTTCTGAGCTTCTCTATAAAAATGGGATCAAGGGTTATCATTTAACCTGCTTTCTCCTTACGGCAGCATTTCTTTGATCTTACTTACATGCAGTGCTGTGATGTAGGCTAAATATACTTGCGGAACTTCTCTGTTTTGGTGATCGTGAGTTTTACAAAGATTGGTGGAATGCAAGAACAGTTGAGGAGGTAAACCTGTAAACACTGAGAATGTGTTTTTCTCAAAAAAAAAAAAAAAAAAAAACAAAATTAATTAAAATAAAATTATATTTTGTCCCTTCATGTGGCTGATTATGATTTTGTATTTTATTGTATTGTTTGATTGCTCAACCGTCGCTGCGGCCATCAGTATTGGAGGATGTGGAATATGGTAAGTTAAGCTATACAAGAGTTCCCTTTATTCAAATAAAAAAAGTGAAGGTTATAGTTTGAGTTGTGATTTGTTTTCCGTTTCTTTGTTTGCTTGTATGTGGTCTTTGGTAAAATATCATGGCAATCTTTTTTTGGCTTTGTGATTGCAACCAGATTTTAGCTACCCTCCTAGCTATGGACATGTTACGGATTTAGTTGCCTTGATTTTTTTTAATTATTTTCTGAAGCAAGCGTACCTTCCAAAATATCGGCTAGTATTCTGCACAATTAATCATGTAGAAATAAAAGAGCATGGAGGAATATTACATTATCAGTTGATAAACTAAATCAGTTTTTAGAGGTTCAGGCACTTGGAGTGTTATAGATTCATGTGGTGAAACTTCACAGAACATAATGTGATACTTGCAAGTTATTTAGATCCTCCACTATAATCCATGTCAGTAAGGTATGACATAACACGACTGGTACTTGTGTTGGAACTTGTTGGAGCTGCAGGGGGTTTCGAAGGAAAAAATAACGAAGTTGAAAGAACTAGGAAACCTAGGAGCAGAATAAAGGAAAGTACCTTGCTTAATGTGCCAATTGCTGCTGTTAGCTCTTAGAATGATATCAATGAGTTAGCTAAAGGAGAAACGGAGCTGTTTGAGCGGAAAAAGCAGAAATATCAAATTGCCTTTCTTATTATTCTACATTTTTTCACATATGTGCTTAGACCACATTTTAAAAATACACCATTCAATTTATTCAGCAAAAACTGGGGAGGAGAAAGGGCACAGTAGAGTTGATTTGGGTTAGGAAAATATGGGTGGCTGCCACGTTATAAAATGTGTATGGGGTATACGCAAATCATGTTACCGGTCAATGTGGATCACGGTTATGTCAAAAAGAAGCTCTGCCTTATAATAGAGCTAGGGTTCCCTTATATTATGCCGATCTAAAAGATCACTTGTAATTTGTATTGTCAATGAACTTGCTCAGTTTGCTAACTCCACGATCTTTCTTCTCTCACCATCTCTGGCTGCAAGTTTTTCCTCTTGTTTTAGAATTTTATTCATCTCTATTTATGTCAACCTGGTACATCTATCTAAACCCAATTTCAATCTTTGAAAACACTCATTTAGTTTCAAGTCCACCCAGCTGGATCTACTCTCCTAAAGTGCAAATCAAAATATTTGCTCTTATTGAAACTCAATATCTCCCCTGAATGAAACATATAACCAAGAAAAACATTGAATCAATATAGAGGACTTGCCTCACTCATGAAGTAATATATTATAGCAGTCTCATTTAAATTTTACCCATAAAAAAAGCATCAACTGCATTTTTTCTGTCAACTCACTTAGATCCACTTTAGACCCGGGATCGAAATAAGGGTTGTATCATGTATTAATGCTTCAAAGGCACGTATTTCCCTTAGAAAAAGTTTTTTTTTATTGTCCAATTTGTACAAAGTGGAAGTACTGGATCTTTTTTAACTTCCCATTTAAATGTATCAATTATTTGTACTTTGTCAAAAGAGATTATCATTCTTTGAGGCAATACCGCTATTAGTTTCACGCAGGTCATAATGAGTATAAAGATCCCTCCTCTTTTTAAGTTTGGGTTCGATTAGACGTTTATTTTGACTTTCATTTGTTGCAGCCTGTTCACAAATGGATGGTTCGACATATATATTTTCCATGCTTACGGAATGGGATACCTAAGGTATTTCATATCATTCTCAACCTTCAGTTGTTACTAAAACTAACTTCCTTTGCATGCATATGTTGCTTGGTGGATTACTGGACAATCCTGGAAAATCAGCTATCAATTCAATTTCTAAATGTTCTAGCAGTGAAATTTTGGTTTACCTTTCTATCATTTCCCATTGCGAAGAGAAAATTGAATGTTTTTAAGTGTTTCAATTTACAAACTCGGAGTCACTTTCTAGCATCCACTTTAAAAACAATTGCAGTTGAAAAATCTCTTTCCTCAGAGATGTTTACTGGGTTGTTTAAAACTAAAAAGCAATAACTAATTTTTCTGAGTAGGCTTTGAATTAAATAAAGGCCCTCCTGGAAACAATGTCAATTAGTTGGAATCCTTGCATTCTCTACTGTTCCTTGGATACATTTTGATAGTTCAGTTTTTCTACTCTCCTTCACCTACACCAGGGAAGAATCAAAAATCAAGTTTCTTTCTCAATAGTAATTCCATGTGCTCCTTGCGTGACTCAGTGAACCTTCTGACTAGGTCTGCCAACAAACTGAACCTGCTGGTGAGTTTTTCGAGCTTGAGCTCCACCTCATCTTGGTTGAGCTCAAGTTGATAATGAACCAGCTTGAGTAGTAATTTACCTAAGCTTGAGAATTAGAATGTCGGCTCATAATTTGGGAACTATTATTGAATTTTAATAATTTTCACTTTGAACATTGCATTTGCAACTAAATTAATGTATAGTTGAAATATCCAAATGTTTTATGCTTATAGTTTACTTTCTATAACCTGCTTTTATAGGAAGCTTAAAGTCAAACAACAATATGTTGGTCTTGAACATAACCCCTAATTTTAGTTTACACTTAAGAGCTTGTAGGTATCTTTTAGTCAATTTATAGCCATCGAATTTTCTAAATTTTCAGATCCTGGTTGTTTGCGACATAACTTTTTCTACCTACTCAAGGTCCCACTCGATGAGTATGAAATGGCATTTCTTATTTGGAAAATCGGAAGGATGTCATTAAACGTCCACAATACTAGTAGGCTTTTGATTGTACAGCCGGTTCATTAATAAGATATGTATCAGTTGAACTGTAATTCAAGGATAAAAGAATTAAATATAGACTACCCACTACCTATCTATATTTTCACAATATATTTGATTAGTTTATCTAGGTAAATAACAACATATAAAAATCAAGGGGGCCTTTATATTTATTAATTCAAACTACCATAAATAAAATTGAAGAACATTACTTTATAATACAATAAATTTCTCTTCTCCAATCTTATAAATTACTTCGTGGATTATGGATTCACGAATATTGGGAGGATTAGCCATGATACCGACTCTTGAGATTAAGCCTTTTGCAATTCCTTCAATCAGTTAAATGGTTGTTTGGCTGCAGGCCCATATTTGTGGGTGCAGAATAAAGGTTGCATTTTGTGATACTGTCGCTTTTCAGTTTATATGGTTTTAAATGTCACCATTGGGTTCTGATGCAGGGAGTTGCAGTTTTGATTGCCTTCCTTGTGTCTGCTATTTTCCATGAGGTAAGATAAGCTTTGAACTCTCTCTGAGGTTAGCTTTTCGGTAGATAACACTGAGTCCTATTTGTTGACAGCTATGTATTGCCGTCCCTTGCCACATGTTCAGGCTTTGGGCATTCATGGGAATCATGTTGCAGGTAATGGCATTTTCCACTTCATGTATAGTCCAGCTTCCAGTATGGTTTTTGGCACTGTTTGAAAGATATACTCCTGTTAAATATTACTATTTATATCGTAAGATGCCCACTTACAATGTTGCATTTCCTAAAATATGAATTTTGTTTTTCAAATGTTCCTTAAATGAAGTAAATTGATGCGACTGACGTTGATCGTAACTAATTCTATTTAAGCGTAAAAATGTTGATGTAAGAAAAATTCATTTTTTTCAAACTGTTAGCTGAAACTTTATGTGAATTCAGTGAATTATATGATAATTAAATTTAATTTTTTTGAGTTTTGACGTGAGGAAGGATAGATTCTATATTTACAACTCTGTTTATTTATTATTCTTTAACCAACAATGAATCCTGAATTGTCCTCTTTTTTTGGTTTTAAACAGGTTCCTCTTGTTATAGTGACTAATTACTTGCAAGACAAGTTCGAAAATTCAATGGTAGGCCTTTTCTTTACCCCAAATATCCTTAATTATGTTGATTTCGTCATTTTACCCCAACGCAAGTTCCTACGTAGTTTATTTTGTCTATCATGTAATTTCTCTTGTTTGTTATAACTCTGAATTGAATTAACCACCTCTTGGATTGGAGTGGGAAGACACAAAATAAGTCCTTACATTCTATCTATTTAAGAGATCAAAATAGTAATATGGATTTTAATCCTTTTATGCATCCTTGTATTGAACTTTAATTTAATATGATTAACTTGGAAGGGGACTCTTGTTTGTTATTTTTACCAGGTTGGCAATATGATGTTTTGGTGCGTCTTCTGTATCTTTGGTCAACCCATGTGTGTTTTGCTGTACTACCATGACTTGATGAATCGAAAAGCTAGTTTAAGGTAAGTGGCATTTTTCCTAGATGAAATGCTTGGAATCTTAACACCGAGGGACCCAGATGGCGACCCGAAAAATTGGACTGTCTTCTTGTGGAAAGGAAACTGGTCTGAATAATTTGTTCATCAAGTCAGTTCCTTAGACACCAAAAATGGCTTTAGGATTCTTGTATACTGAGTTGAGGAATGCAATTTTGAGTCAAATTAAATAGTTTGGTTTTTGTTGTAAATTTACATGAATTCTAACCGGAAAGTAGTGAATTTAGTCTTGGTTGCATTGTTGGAATTCTTCCTTTTTTTACTTTTTAAACTTGTGTGCTGCACCTGACTAATTTATTCTGAAGTTTTCATCGAAATGTCTCTTTGATTTTTGAAGGTAATCCAACTACCCTAGACAAGTTTCTTGTCGTGCAACACATTATTTCTATATGTAGAGTATGTTCACAAGTCTGGTTGCTCAAAATCATACTTTGAGCTATGACTTCAGTCGGATTGAATTGTTGCATTTATCTAGTTTATTGGTGTTGTGTTCCATCTCTATATCGTCTTTGGAGGCACATGATTAATGACAATTCCGTACTCGCTTTGTAGCATTTCAAGGTTATGTTGTTTTATATCTAGATTCGGGGTAGATAAGGCTGACAATCGTACTTTATTTTCTCATTTGACTTTTAAATTCTCTCTCACGTCTTTTTCCGACTTCTACTTATAAGTCATAACAAGGAGAGCTAAAATTAACTCAAATTTGAGTTATCATTGATAACACGTCTTTATTTTTACGTCTCACACACATAAATCTCACCATATGTGGTGTTAAATGTTAATTCGCCTTACTAATATATCCATTTTCAGCCATTTTTTTTGTGTTACTACCTCACCGGGAACTCCATCTGCAGTCCTATTGTTCATATAAACACTTCTTTCGGTTCCTACATACCCCATTAAGGCATCTCAAAGTCCATGCCTAGGTTAAATACATAACAAATAGAGGTGCTATCATGTTGGCTAAAAAGAAGTTTCTTTTACAAGATAATATAAGAGGAAGTATTTTTTATGGTTATAAAAGAAGTAGGAAGAATTGATGGTTGTTGGATTGAGAAAGCTAAATAAGCGTTGATCGAAGACTGTTTTAGAAAGTTCTCTTATAACAAAAGGTTTGAACGCTTTAATCCACGTAGGATTAAGTTATCAACACTTTTATCAAGAGTTCGCACATCGGACGATTTTAGTCTTCTGTTTTGTTAATAGTTTGGAAGCGTTCACTTTTACTTAATTGCTTAGTTTGATGAATTGGAACTTGTATGCTTTCAAATGTATGAGATAATGTAAGAACAGAAAGCAAGAAATTAAACAAAAATTTGTAAGGTTTGTTGGGTTTTTGTAATTTCAGTTACGTCATTCTTCTCTTTTATCACTCGGAGGAATCTACTAAATGATCTTCGAAACCTCACATAGAATGCTTCTACAAACTAGTAGTTACAAACAAAGAATGACTTGAGCTCCTTGATCACAAAGACTTCTGATCCAAGGTCATTTGAAATATTTACTTCTTTTACCCTGAAATATGACAAATCTTCAGCTTCACTTTCACACATTGATGGTCGTTGGAAGGTTGTTTTCTTCAATGGTTTGTGTTTGAATAATCAAACAAAAGGTCTATCTCTTTTGGCAATGGAGTTCTTGTTGGCTCAAGCCTATAAATAATGAAATAAATAATAAAAAGAAAAATGATTGTCGAGATTGGGTCCGGTCTTTGAAAGTGTATGAGATTGGTTGACTCTGTAGGAATAAACTTTAGCTGTGTTTGGATTGATGAATTTGGATTTGGCAAGGGATTTGAAATGAATGGATTTCAAACCCCTTGGATTTGAAATCCACACCATTAGAAATACCTTGTTTGGCTATATATGGATTTATAAAAGGATTTCCAAATTCATGGACTTCAAATTCATTGTTTGGCTATAAATCCTAAAGCATTTGAAATTCTTCAATATTTTATTTGATTTTTACATTACACTACACACAATTACACATATTTTACACACACTGCACACTTTTTACACACACAACACACTTTTACACACACTGCACACATTTTGCACACATTTACACACACATTGCACATTTCTTACACTCACAACACACTTTTTACACACACTGCACACCTTTTACACATATTTTACACACACTACACACATTAACACACACTGCACACTTCTTATATGCACAACACACTTTTTACACACACTGCACACTTCTTATATGCACAACACACTTTTTACACACACTGCATATTTTTTACATTTATTTTACACACACTACACACATTTACACATACTACACACTTCTTACATGCACAATACACTTTTTACATACACTACACATTTTTTACACACATTGCACACTTTTTGCACATATTTTACATACAATATACACATTTACACACACTGCACACTTCTTATACGCATAACACTATTTTTACACTCACTGTATATTTTTTACATATATTTTACACACATTTACACACACTGCACACTTCTTTTACACACACTACACATATTTACATATATCTTACATTTAATATATCTTAACACACACACACTATACATTGTTTACACTCACTGCACACTTTTTGCACATATTTTACACACACTGCACACTTCTTATATGCACAACACATTTTTTACACACACTGCATATTTTTTACATATATTTTACGCACGCTACACATATTTACACACATTGGACACTTCTTACACGCATAACACACTTTCTACACACATACTACACATTTTTACACACACTACACATTTTTTACACATATTTTACACATGCTACACACATTTACACACACTGCACACTTCTTATACACACTGCATATTTTTTATATACATTTTACACACTACGCATTGCATATTTTTTACATACATTTTACACACACCACACACATTTACACACACTGCACACTTCTTACATGCACAACACACTTTTTACACACACAACACACATCTACACAAAATGCACACTTTATATACACACTACATACATTTTACACACACTACACACATTACACATACAATGTGTTCAGTGTTTGTAAAAAGTGTGTAATATGTGCAAAAAGTATATAGTGTATATAAAATATGTGCTTTGCATGTGTGAATGTGTGCAGTGTGTATCGTGTATGAAAATATGTGGTGTGTGTAAAATATGTGATCTATTTGTGAAATATGTGCAGTGTGTGTAAAAAATATGCTCTGAATGTGTAACTGTGTGCGGTGTGTGTAAATTAGGTGCTCTGTATGTGTAAAAAGTGGCATTGTGTGTAAAAGGTGTGCATTATGTGTAAAAAGTGTGTAATGTGTGTAAAAAATATGTTGTGTGTAAAAAGTGTGTTGTGTGTGTAAAAGTGTGTTGTGTATGTAGGGGTGTTCATCGGTCGATTTTTTAACCGAACAGAACCGCATTTTCGGTTAACCGAAATTTCGGTTTTTCGAAAATCCGGACCGAAAACCTAACTGAACAAGTTCAGTCCGGTTCGGTTAAAAAATCGACTGGTTCGGTCGGATTTTCTGTTAACCGAAATTTTGATTTTCCGAAAATCCAGACTGAAAACCGAACCGAATAGGTTCGGTTCGGTTAAAAAACCGACTGGTTCGGTCGATTTTTTTTCAGTTCGGTTAAAACCGAAACAGATTTTTTTTTTTTTGCTACTGTTTTTTTCAAAAATCTCACTGGCTACTGTTTTTTGGCTATTGTTGTTCACTTTTTCTTTGGAATGCAAATATTTATATATTTACATTTACGTTTAGCATGACCAACTAAATAAATTAAAAAGTGAACCGATTCGGTTCGATTTTTCGGTATAAATTAATAAATAATTTAGATATAAATAAATAATTAAAATTTAATTATGACTAATTTTAATTCATTTTCTTTTTTTTTCTATAAGTTGTCACTAGAAAACACATTTTTTAAAGTTTTTGGACTATATTATGCTATATAAAAATAAAAATTAAAAAAAGTTCGGTTTTCGGTTAACCGAATTGACCGAACCTCAAAACAGAAAACCGAACCGAAAACTGAATTTTGGCAAAAAAAAAAAAAAAAAAGCCGAACCGAAATTTCAGTTTGCGGTCGGTTCGGTCAATTCATAAACACCCCTATGTGTATGTAAAAAGTGTGCAGTGTGTGTAAAAAGTGTGTTGTGTATGTAAAAAGTGTGCAGTGTGTGTAAAAAAATGTGCAGTGTAAAAAGTGTGCAATATGTGTAAAAAGTTTGCAATGCGTGTAAAAAAGTGTGCAGTGTGTGTAAAAAGTATGTTGTGTGTGTAAAAAATGTGTTGTGTATGTAAAAAGTATGGAGTGTGTGTGAAAATCTGTGCAGTGTGTGTAAAAAATGTGCATTATGTGTAAAAAAATATGTAGTGTGTGTAAAAAGTTTGCAATGTGTGTAAATAGTGTGCAGTGTGTGTAAAAAGTGTATGGTGCGTGTGAAAATATGTGTGGTGTGCGTAAAAAGTATGGAGTGTGTGTGAAAATATGGGCAGTATGTATAAAATGTGTGCAATGTGTGTAAAAAGTGTGTAAAAAATGTGCAGTGTGTGTAAAAAGTGTGTAAAAAATGTGCAGTATGTGTAAAATGTGTGTAGTGTGTGTAAAATGAGTGTAGTGTGTGTAAAAAGTGTATAGTGTGTGTAAAGAATATGCAGTGTGTGTAAAAAGTGTGTAATGTGTGTGAAATTGTGTGTAGTGTGTGTGAAAAGTGTGCATTATGTGTAAAATATGTACAGTGTGTATAAAAAATGTGCAGTGTATGTAAAATATGTACAGTGTGTATAAAAAGTGTGCAGTGTGTGTAAAAAGTTTGCAATGTGTGTAAAAAATTGTGTTGTGTGTGTAAAAAGTGTGTTTTGTGTGTAAAAAGTGTGGAGTGTGTGTGAAAATGTGCAGTGTGTGTAAAAAGTGTGCATTATATGTAAAAAATATGTAGTGTGTGTAAAAAGTTTGCAGTATATGTAAATAATGTGCAGTGTGTGTAAAAAGTGTGTAGTGTGTGTAAAAAGTATGGAGTGTGTGTGAAAATATGGGCAGTGTGTGTAAAAAGTGTGCAGTGTGTGCAAAAAGTGTGCATTGTGTGTAATGTGTGTAAAAAATATGCAGTGTGTGTAAAAAGTATGTAGTGTGTGTGAAAATATGTACAGTGTATTTAAAAAGAGTGTAGTGTGTGTGACTATGTGTGTAAAAAGTTCGATGTGTGTGTAAATGTGTGTAAAAAGTGTGTTGATTTTAGTTGGAGTGGATTTCAAATGACATGGTATGAGAGTGGATTTGAAATCCATTAGAAAATAAGCTTCGAATCCACTCAGCCCTAAAATGAATTTGAAATCCATTCATTTAGAATTGGGGCCAAACAGCAAAGAATGGATTTGAGCAGGGGATTTGAAATCCCCTGGTTCAAATCCATCAATCCAAACACAGCCTTTGAGTATTTAGCTCTCAAAAGCTCTCAAAGAACACTTCCAGATTTCTAATAGCTAAATACTCAAAGTCCATTTCAAGACAGTCAACCTATCATTCGGAACCCTCCCAGTTTGCATATCTGCATCTGAGAAACACTCAATATGAGAATGACCATGATTTTCATATAATAAATGATGTTCCGGAGCTCCACTTAAGTAACAAAAGGTCTTTTCTAAAGTCTCCAATGGGTGTTTTGTGGAGAAGACAAAACTAGCTAACAATCCTAACAAGATATCAGAAAGAGTCATTGTAAGATAATTAAGTATGTTTATATTTTTTAGTTCAAATCTTGAAAATTTCTTGGGGAATATGTAATATGCATATTCGTGTGAATTTTGATGTGATGTGTCGGGAGTATTTGTTCATGTTTTTAAAAGATGGTTGAAATTTATAAAATTTGTCAAATCAATCATGATTAGTTGATGTATGATGAATTAAATGAGTGTAAAGTAAAAAAATGGAAGAGAATAGTATTGTAAGTAAATGAATATTAATTGATTGTGTGAAATGATGAATGTATTAACTGATAGCTACTTACTTATATTGGGGAATAGGAAAATAAATTTGAGAAAAGATGTATTTGGTTGAAAATAGTTTGTAGTGTGGTTTTTAGGGCTTTGTGATTCAGAATATTGAAAATAGGATTTGAAAACATAAACAAACAAGGCCTAACTTTTCCAACCTCTCCTGTATACACTTTAGGATTTGGAAACCACTCGTAGTCTTCTACCGTAAGTTGAAAGTCCGGAATCATTGGTCGCTACAAGTTTTAGCACCCAACTACCAATTTATCAAAGGATCAAGGACATTATTATTTTTTTGTGGTAAAAAGATACCAGTCCTACACCTTGTAGCCTCAATGTCTTAAGAAATATTTTTAACATGCCCAAGTCTTTTATTTGGAATTGTGCTTGAAGGAAATATTTAAGGGTTGAGATGTTTGCACTATTATTTCCAATGATAACAATATCGTCAACATAAACAACCAACAAAATAAGGCCAACTTCAAATTGTTGGTAGAATACAGAGTGGTCAAACTATTAGAATAGTGCCTAAGACAGACTTTCTTTATACTATTTATGTACAAATTTGTTTTTCGTTATCTTAATAAAAAGACATTTGTTCATCTCTCTTTTATTGTTATATAACAGTTTGATAAAGTCCCTACAATTCACACATAGATATGGAACTTGATATCACATTGGATGGGTATCATAAAACAAGCTTCTAAGGCTATGGTTCCTAAACATTGTCCAAGTCATAGAATTATCAAGATGAGACATTGATAATTTGAATAGACTTGCGCCTATGATGCATACTCTTAATAGAAAATATCTCGTTTTATGGACTAGTGTAGTTGACACAAATGGACATATACGGGTACTTATTGAGAACATGTTCAATGATCACCCTGTCTGAAACTTCCTAAATTGGAATGAATTAGGAGTTTTTTAATCACGATAGTGTAGGGTTTATTCTTTGACTTGAGTCATCACAATAATCTTGTATATTGACTTATTACACTTGTCGTTATGGTGAGAAGAAACTATTGGGGGTCGATGCAATTGAGCTCGACCAACGGGAGAAGAAGGGCCACATCTAAAAACTAGAGGTGTACATAAATCCGCCCAACCCGCCCGAACCGCTCAATCCGAGCCTATCCGCCCAAAAATCGCCGGTTTAGAATTATTAAATAATAGTGGCGGGTTGAAAATATTGCAACCCGCCACTTTCGGGTCGGGTGGTGGGTTTAATAATTGTAACCCGCAATCCGACCGCTAATCATTTATGTTACAAGTATAAGTATATATAATTAAAAATTAACACTAAACTTTGAAAACTATATATGCATATATACTCTCTAATAAGAGTGGTTTATTCATATTCATGTAACATATTTTATTTTTTATTTGAGCAAACTAATTGACTCGCTTGAACACTTGTTTTTATTTGATTTGAACGGAAAATTTATATGTATATGAATATTTTGATGATAAATTTACAAAAAACATTAATTGTATTAATATTTTAGAGTTTTTCACTCATTAGAAATCATGGTAATATGAATTTTATTTAATAACACTACTTATTTGTGTATTTCTCACCAACTCAATTTTTTTTAGTTAAATGTACAAAAAGTATAATAATTAATTTCTTACTTACTAATTATAACTAAAATTAAGTTGTAAAAATTATAACTGTAATTTGATAACCCGCCAACCCGCCCGTTAAAATATTAAATCCGACCGACCCGAACCGCTCTGTTTGAAAAGATAATTATGCATTTTCGGTTTGATATTTTGTCAACCCGCACATGTCGGGTCGGGTTAATTTTTTTTGTAAAACCGCCCGAACCCGACCGTGTACACCCCTACTAAAAACTTTGCCTCATACATGCTTAAGCTTCGAGAGAAAGATTCGTTGAAAGAAGCTCGCATACCCACTCTTCTTTCCCCTATTGCTAGAGACCTTGTCCTCTTCCTTTAAAAGAAGATGTAGTTGACCGAATAGATCATTGATTGTTGCTCCACAGTCTGAGTTCCTTGGAGCGCCTTATCAGCCGGACTCATGTGCCAGTTCTTTTATAAGAACACTTATGGACTGGTAATTAAGTGTGATAACTCGTATATAGAGATTGGTATCGACAACAAGGATCCATTACTTGTCTAGATGAACACGTGAATTTTCTATAATATTCAAAGTGGTTTGATTGAATTAGTCATTGGCCAAAGCAAGTATGTAATTAATTAAGAATGAAGTTTCTTGAATGATTTAATCATTAGTCAAACACACTTGAATTGAAAAGATTGAATTTACAAGGATCTCAACCAATAAGATTCCTAGATCCTTAATTCAATTGGAATAGAAGAATCTCACTTGCATGGGACATGTGATTGGAAAGGTTCACTTTGAATCGCCTACATCTAGATCTTCAAGATCTATAAGTAGCTAAAAGAATTTATTTGATTTGCGGGTATCGTCTATTTATGAGATTAAATAATAAGATGGTTAATTAAAAGCATTTAATTAATGAAGATAATTTAATTGTCCAAATTAAATTATAATAATTTTGAGCTTACTATTAGTATGCTGGTAAACCGAAAGTGTCACGCATATTATTCGGACAAATTCATTTCTTGACCAAGGGAATTTAATTCAAAGAAGTTGAATTAATATATTAATTAATTGGATTCATTAATTAAATTTTTTATTTATTCAGTTATTGGATAAAGAATTAATTAAGTTGATTGATTCAATTTAATTAAGCCTAAAAGATGTTTGGTAAAAGTCTAAAAAATATTTAATTAATTGGGTAAGCCCAATTAAATTAGAAGAGGCTTTTAATTAATCTAATATGGTGGATTAATTATTAGAAGACTTATTTTTTTGTGCCTTGGTCGAAAATTATAGGGAAAATAACTAAAGGAATTTATTAATTTTCTTCTAAAAGGAAATAAGATTTTTTGAAGAGAAAGGATTCTTGCAAATGTAGGAATTGGATTCTTAATAGGAAGTTACCTTGTAAAAGGAATCATATGAGAAAACTAATTAAAGCAGAAGAGTTCTACTTGAAAAATAATTAGTGTGCTATTTCAACTAGGAAGCTAATTAATGAAGAAGAATTCTACAAGAAAAAGAATTGCAAGACCTAGTCATATAAATAGGACTAGTATGAATCGAAAATAATAAGCTCAAGAAGCTAAAAATTTAGCTCTCCGTAGTGTTAGAAGCTGTCTCATCTCTCTATCGTATAGCCTTCTTGAGTTCTTGATTTTTGATCAAGTATCTTGGATTCAAGAACACATTATTACATATTTAGAGAAGTATATTGTTTTCACATAATCTCATACACTATCTTTAGATTTAAGCGTTTATAGATCAACCTAACTAAAGATTATAAATCAGTGGGTATCCAAGGTGTGGACTTTAGAGGAGAAACACTTGAGTCTCTATAGAGAACGAAAATCCGGGAAGGTGATTTGGAGGAGTTCGAAATCTTTAAGCAAGGAAAAGGCGACATCGATTTTTTAGGAGCAAGGAGCGAGGTTGGGAGCTTACATTTTGGATTAAAACCAAAATCGATTTTTGTGAAAAATCGAATTCGGTATTTATTCTCTTGATGTTTTAAATACTTGTCGTTGGATGCGCATTCGTGATACGTGATAGACCTCGTATGATTTGATATACCAAGCATGTTTAATTTTTAGAAACTAAAATTTTAAATTTCCAATGTGCTAGTCGGGACTGTTCACACACTTACGAGTATTGGTATGAAGTATCAGAGCCTAAGGCTCATGCATCTTGATGTTTGATCCGTTTAATTTGATTCATTAAATGTGATGCACGTTTAAAATTAATTAAATTCATGAATGTTTTTTGATTTGGGGATTTACGTGAAAATCGTTTATTTTTCAGTTTTTGAAAAGTTATTTCAAATCTGAAAATTTTATTTTGTAATTGGATTTCATGAAAATGGGATCAGATGCGATGTTTGGAATGCCCGACACTTGACCATTACCGGGGCCAAAGCATCTGGCGTTGAGCTTAGCGGGTGTGCACTGCTGTCGAGAAATTGGCAGCAGCGGCGCACACATGGGGTTGTTTTAAACATACGGGGACCCGCTGAACGCGGGTTTTCTGAAACAGCCCTGGGGCGACTTGATCCGATAGTCGGGCATCGGATCACCAACCCGTTTCAGCAGTTGGATTTTTCTAAAACTTTTTTATTATTAAAAAACTGTTTTAAATTATTTACTTTTAAAAAAATCAAATTTTATTGAGAAACTCTGAATTTATTTAATTTATGAGGATTATTTGGTTATTTTAAGAATGTACATATCCCAAGTGCCATTGCCATTTATAACCATCATCTCTTCCTTCATAGCAGCTCGTCAACAAGGATGGTCCAAAACCTCGAGTAAAGTTTTTAAATAGTAACAGAATCTAATGAGGTGAAAAATGATTATAAGATGCAAATGTAGAAATTGGATTTGAATTGACGTTTAGTTTTTCGAACAACAATGAAAATATAGACTTATACAGTGGAGGATTTGAGTCGTTGGTCTTGGGATGCATTGAATTAATACACTTGACTGGGAATTGGGTTTACGGGTACAAACGATTCACTACTGTTTGCAATAATATAAACTAAAATATCATCTTCCAACGTACCTCACAATCAATGACTAGGAGCTTCTGAAAGGAATGTGATGGTTTCAAAAAATATTACATAAACAAAAATCATGTAACGGTGTAAATCAGGATAATGATATATGCGGCTTATTTCAGTAGTTATGAAATTCAATTTCTATAATGAATATATCAAACATCAATCTTCAATTTAAATTTTTTTTTTTTTTTGGTTCTTGGTGTTCATAATAACTTAGATGTTGTAGACATAAGAAAAATGCCCATGAACACAAATCGATGCAAAACAATTACAAGTTATAGTTTCACATTTTCATAAAGAATCACTACATTTTTTTTTTAGTTGCCTACCACAGTATCCCGGACATTGTCGGACTAATCTGTTGCTTGACTCGGGTAACACATCTAGCCTGGTGGGTGAGTCTCCCAACGGGGGTAACTGATGGGTTTTGTGAAGTCGGATCAAAATGAGGTCAAGAAGAGGAGCCAAAATAGAGCCAAGAAGGGTCGGGGTTGACCGGGATCGTGAAAAGGAAGAAAAAGCATGTTTCGGGAATTCCGGGCAAGCCGAACGGCGCCCAGGCGCAGCCACATGCGCGCCTAGGCGTGGCACGCAGGAGAAGGGGCCGTGGCCACTGCTGGCGGCACCCAGGCGTGGCCACAGTGGCGCCCAAGCGTGGCCAGTCGGCGCCTAGGCGCGGGTCCATCGGTTAGAGCAATTTTGACGCGTTTTTCCTTATTTTTGGCATGTCTTGAGTCTTACTTTGATTGGAATTGTTTCCTATTGTGTTAGGAATTATTCCCTAGTTGTTTAGGATTGTTTTCCTAATTTGTTAGGGTTTAGACTTCTCCACCATTATAAATATGAGAACTACACTTGTAATTGATTGATGTACTTTGAAAGAAATAAAGATGTAGTCTAGGTTGGCTCGTGGATGTAGGCAAGTTATGCCGAACCACGTTAAAATTCTCGTGTCGTTATCTTCATATTTAGGCTTAGATTTATTGTTTCTTGTTTATTCTTCGTGCTCTGATGCTACCATCCCTAACAGTAACTGCGTACACAAGGAATCGAATCTGATACCTTGTTTAAGCGGAATCGAGTTGCTTACCACTCGAACCAATCCCCGTTGGTAAAGAATCTCCATATGCAACAAAACAAGTAAGGTGAAAACATTTACGCTTTCCACAAGGAAAATTTCTCTCGGTGATGATATCAAAAGAATACTACATAGCATTCCTATTTCACATAGTCAAAGTAGTGCCTTAAAATTAAAATCGAAATATAATTTTTATTTGAAATCATTTACATCTTCACAAAAATGAAACTTAGGCCCTATCAATATTGCATGCTCTTCTAACACCATCATTTTTTAACAATATATGTGGCGCATGCAATTTAGATAGGATTAGAAACAAATACTAAGGCCCGAGCACTTTGCATATGCATAAACAAAAGGACGTGCATATGCCCTGGAATCAAAATTTCAAGATTGAACAAAATTCAAGCCATTCATTCAATGGTATGCATTAGGGACAAGCCACCATAAGATATATGTGGAGCTTAATATGCTGGTTGTTTATAATTTAAGAAATTTTTCCTAGGAAATAATTGTATTTTAAGATGTCTCACTTGGTTTCATTAATATAGTTAAACATTTATAGGTAGATGAGGCAATGGAAGAGTTGAATTTTACATATTTCAAGACAATATCAATAAATGTTATAAATACAACGCGGAGGATGACATAATTACCTTGGATGAGGAAGAGATATAGTTGATTTAACAGGACCATAAAAAAGCTCTAATAACTGAAGTTAATTGTCAACTATTAGTCTCTTACATTATATAAGATATTTTTGGATCATGTTGTTCGAGCTTATAAGATGTTGGATCTTATTTTAAAAATAAGCTCTTTAAATATTATGAATAAAATAATGGTCATAAGGTTTATAAGGTTGTAGGTAATGACAATTATTTAACTAAGATGATCAAACTTAAGAGATTCATTGAGATATTGCCAAGTCATGATTCCTAACTTATTTTTGAAGAGCTTATAAACTTCTCCCAAAAAAATTATTTGAACAATTTGAGCTCCTAAACATCTTATAAGATATATGTTTTTTTTGGTAGAAATCTTATAAGATATTTGAAGAACTTATAAATTCACCCAGGGGCCCTCATCAATCGTCTCCATTAACCTAAGCCAGTGTTTTAAAAATCGGACCGGTCGGACCGCCGACCAGGACATATAACGGTCCGATTCGAACCTTAAAACCGGTATAATCAAAAAATCGGCCAAAACCGTTTGACTCGTGGTTGGACCGCTGAACCGGGACTGGTTCACAAAAGCTGGACGATTTTTCATAAGTGCAATTAGTTGGTCAAAATCCTTATTTTCTACCAAACATATCTGTTGTGGCCATTTGGCCTTTGTGTGAGTTCCTTCTTCTTTCCTCTGTGCAAGCAAATGAGCAAAGATAAGCAATATTTTCCTTGTTTACTTGGGTTCCTTCGTCCTCTTTCATTCTCTCTATCTCTACTTCTAACTTTGTGTTTTACTCTCACACAAATTGATTAGTTATTATTTGAGATTTTGATTATTTGTTAAAAAAACATTCAAGAATTATAACAACAAAACAAAGAGAGAATTTCTACATTTCTGCAATTATAAGTAACAATAAAAAAGGGACTTATAACTTTGTAAGTGCGGTGCTGTTGCAATATCTGCAATTTTTGTAGCAAATGTTTTGTCAAATTTTGCATTTTCGTTTGTTGAATACTTACGTGGATGAAATGTCTATAAGGATTGACAAGCAATTATGTGTTCTTAAATCAGTAAATTTCTAAAAATGCATTGTAAATATTTATGTATTTAAACATTTGTAGATGCTTAATTTTTAAGGTTGATTTTTTATTTTTATTTTTGGTGCATATTTATGTATTTTATCATTATTTTAATTTTTATCTAATTTTAATATATTAATAATTATTTATATCATATTTATGAGATCACCGGTCCGATCACGATTGAACCACGATCCGATCAGTGAACCTTGAACCGGTAAATTTTTCGGTTCGATAGCCGGTCCGGTTTTTAAAACATTAACCTAAGCAAAAACGTAAAGTGCTATTCAACAATAATCAAATCGGATTTGTATATGTAAATTCTAAAACTACGAAATACTGCCAGTTAGGGGAAGAGCGAACGCCCTTATCGACAACCGGTGAAGTATGAATAATTAGATTCGAGTTCTCATAATTCCCCAAACCTAACCATTGAGGCCCATTGGGCTGACCCAACACCCTTAGCCCAATCAAAGTTGGCCCAAGCCCAAGCCCAAGCCCATTGGTACCCTATTCTAGATTGTTCCAAGCCCCATGTAGTCTTTGGAAATCACAAAAACCCCTGATTTTCCCCCTTGCAAATGAAACACACACATAGTTTTTGGGGCAAATGAAATTTCAGAGGAATTCAGGGTCCCTTCTCTCTTTCTTCTCTACTGCTCCCCCAAAAATTTTCATTCTCTTTTCTTTCCCTCCATTTTGTTCCCTCTCTTTTGCTGCAAATCTTTAATTAAACATTTTTACAACACCTTTTTTGTCTCTGTCTGTACATTTTCAAACTGCTTTTTCTCTCTCTAATTCTCTGAATATACAAAGGTGCGTGTATCTATCTATCTGCATGTGCGGCTGTTCTCATAATTGTGTGTGGAATTCTAGTGTTGAAATGGTCGATTTGATTTTTTGTTGTGTGGTTTGATGGTTTGAGTTCAGTGTTATTTCTAGGGTTTTTTTCGATTTGCAATTCCTCTTTGATGTATGACGTCGTATTTGACTTTGATTCACAATCTCTATGCTGTTTCCTCTGCGTTTCGAATTGTTTGGATAATTTCAAATTTTCCTTATCTGAATGTTAGAGAGCGGAAATTTGATATATTTACTTTATAGTGTTTTTGTGAAAGCAAAGAGTTTGTATTACTATGTGAAGTATTATCGAAGTGGTTTAGATTATTGAGTGTTTTATTATGTTGATTTATAGTTTTATTCCTGTGTAGACATTGTATATGCAAATATATTGGCTCCTCAAATCCAATTGTAATTACTCTTATTTAGATTATATTCAAATGTTTGTTTAAAATTTTATGTTCTTATGATTTTTCAAAATTTAATTTTCTAGTAATACTTTAAAAGGTATAAGTAAGAAGTAGCACTACAAATTAGAAATTCCTACAATTTTTTAAAGATTAGTGATATACATTAATATTATACAATTTTTATGTTTTCTTACACTTTAGAAATAACCTTAAACTTATAATAAACTTTTTTTACTTTTATATGCTTCATTGTGCAATTATATGAGAGTAACCAGAGATTTAGTTTACAAATTGTTTAATTATTTACTTAAAATAAGAGAAAGATGACAAAACTTTTTAATAAAATTCACTTTGGTTTTTATGTTATAGAAATGTCGTTCACCACTTTAATGAAAGTTTGCTTGGTTCACTAAGATCTTTATTAATTTATAACATGCTATGTGATCTAAATGTGAAGTCTGGTAGTGAAATTTAAACAATAAACTCATTTGTAATTTTTAAGGGTAATTCTGAAGATAATGGTTAGATTTTGTGTTTTTCTTTTTTATTACAAAAGTCTAAGGGGGCGTGTGTCTTTTATGATACAGGGGGAGTGTTATCTTTTGTTCGTCAAGATTGAAATTATCAAAACCTCTGTTTATAGAAGTTGCCTAAACTTCTCACTAATAATAGTAATCCTTCCCGCTTGCGGCACCTGAAATTTACAATAAGTTTTGTTAACTCTTTGACGTCTTCATAGAGCCCTTGGTTAACATTACTCATAGTAGTCGTTACTTTGGAAAAAGAAGATATCACTATAGACACTTCATCATAAGAGTGAAATAGATGAAAAAAGCAGAATACGTGCAGAATATATTTTCACGAAAAAGTTCTGCCTAAAGTTTTGGTTGGGACAAATTTGGATTTCGCTGAGCCTTTTTCATGAAAATGCAATCCTTGCTCTCACCTTATATTGAGAATCGTCTCTACTTTTTTATTGTACAAAGTGATTCAGTGATATATCAACTGCGTTATGGGAGTAAACTCTGTGAGCTTTGCCACTGCTTTTGCTGATGCTCCCAGAAGCCATGAGGGGGTGCAAGAGCAGGTTGACCATATGATTAGGTTATTTCAGTTTCTTAATCATGGACCTTTGCACATGCTGGCTATATCATATACTGTTATTAAAAAATAATTAATTTTTATTGTTAAATTATTTTGTGTTTATAATATTTGTTAAAATGCTGCATGCTTGGGACTACATCACTTGTTCTATATTTATTATTCTTTATTTTGTTAAAAAAAATAGTAGGAACATAATGTGAAGAAAATTGATTTTTATTTTGGGGCATATCTTTCTGTGATAATCACAAAACCGATACGAAGTCTGCATCTCTGAAGCAGTAGAGTTCGCAGCAGGACCAGGCCAGACTAAAGATGAGTATGCTTTGTGCATATATGACCTCTCTGACTTTCATGTAGTCATGTGATCAACGGTTGTCTGTTTAAGGGAAATAACTATCTTATAGTCCTATATAATCTCACCTCGATTTTTTGGAGTAGAAGATGTAATTTGATCTTACTTTACCACCCGAATAACTAAAAGAGTGTCCGAATATTAGCAGACTGATTAGCTAAGGACCCTTTTTTTAAAGGTAAGGTGAGAAGTGAGATTACCACTTTAAAAGTTCATAAATCTTACTTGACCAGCATCCTGTAGATGTGCATTTTTATTGTGATGGAAATTCCTTTTGGTGTTACACATCTGATGCTATCCGTCTCTATCCTCTGCCATTATTTTTATCTGAATCTTTGTTGAGTTTTGTGCTATTTGCATGTGTGGAATCAAATTCCATTCGACTATCACTTTATCATTCAATGATGCAAACCTTGGTGGAAGTAATTGTACGATGAAATTGATATCTTTCACTGTTACATATTTATGTAAAATTAGTTTGAAGTTATGTTTGAGACTGAATACTACTGTCTAATGTGATGCACTGCAGATCGTTCACAATACCCTATTTGAATAATCACAATTTACAAGCAAATAGTGCAGCTTGCTATGTGGAGCTTATTTGAAATTTCTTTGTTTCATCTTGGCTTCAGACATGTCTGTTATTGAACTGTAAGATGGAAAATCACGTTCCAATGTTTTTCTCTTGAGAGTACTCTTGTTTGTTTGTCATGACAGGTTCTTGTGTCTTGGGTCAAGTTTTAACATTAATGCTTCTACGATCACTGTTGGGCTGCCGTAATGCTCCTATCTTGACTGTGCCTACTGCTTAATCAATCAAATTGAAGCAACTTTTTAGGCTTCAAGGTGGTAATAGTAAACTGTTGAATTTGGTTCCATCTGAAGGAATCAGCATATTTATCTGGATTGAACAAGAAGAAGATTTTCTCGTTACTTATTCAGTATAGTTGGTAAGTAGACTCCTTAGCACTCCTTTACTACATATTACCAATGGAGTGCAACAAAGATGAGGCCGTCCGGGCCAAGCAATTGGCTGAAAAGAAGATGGAAGATAATGACTTTGAAGGTGCTCGAAAGATTGTTTCCAAAGCCCAGAACCTTTACCCAGAACTTGAGAATATTAACCAGCTGCTGAGTATCTGTGATGTTCACTGTTCAGCACAAAAAAGGATGTTTGGGCCTGAGAAGGACTGGTATGGAATCCTTCAAGCTGAAAAGTTTGCTGATGAATTGACCGTCAAGAAACAATACCGACGGCTTGCTCTCCATCTCCATCCTGATAAGAACCGATTTCCTGGTGCAGAGGCGGCTTTTAAGTTGATTTGCGAAGCAAATGCAGTTCTTTCTGACCCCGCAAAGAAGTCTGTATATGATAGTAAAATTAGAGTTAAAGTTAGATCTGCTCCAGTAAATCCACCACCTCATCACATGAATAGAAATACTCAATTTAACAAGCAATATGGAGCCCGTAACAATGTTTCTAATGGTTTTACCAATCTGAATCAACATCAAGCGACACAGTCAAACTTTTCTGTCAAGGTGGAGGGGTTCTGGACAAGCTGCCCATTTTGCAGTAGTAGATACCAGTTTGATAGGAAATATGTGAATGTTATTCTGCGCTGCCAGAAATGCTTAAAGAATTTCACGGGTTATGAAATAAGTGTACAAGGTGTTCCCATGGGATCCAAATGGGTTCCACCAAATGCTCAACATGTGCCTTTAAAACCCAATGCAAGTCCATCTGCTGGTTTCCAACAAAAAGGCGTACCAGATCTGGGTAAATTCACAACTGGTGTTCAAAATGACCAGGGATTTTCAGCAACACAGATGGGACCTCAGCGGAGTGCCAGCAGGAAACCAGTTCGACCAGAGCCTGGTGTTTGGACAGAGAGTACTTTTGGTGATGCAATAAAAAGAGAAACAGGGAAAAATAAAACCAAGAAGAGGGGCAGGAAGATGGTAGTGGAATCTAGTGAGAGTTTCGAAATATCAAGTGAGTCGGACCTAGAAGATGTGACCATGGAGGAGAATTTTTTGAATCGGGCAACTGGACCTAGTAATGCCCATTTTCCACGGAGATCATCTCGAAAAAGGCAGCATGTCTCCTATAATGAAGGTGGTGATGATGATTTTCCCAACCCTCCTAAGAAATCGCAAGCAAGTGAATTATCAGAGGACAATGTAACCGAGCAAAAGGATGCTTTTAAAGGTGAAGCTTCAAAGCATGATGATGAAAATAGTTTTACCACTGAGGCAGATTTCTCAAAGTCAGAAAGTAAAGAAACGGGAACTGTTCACACTGAAGAAAGCTTGGGAGACAAGGATGCTAACCATGATACAGAAGTCAAAGCAAGGGGAGAAGCTGGTGGTAAGTCAAATACTGGTGCTGATACGATAGAAATAGAAAGTGATTCCGACCAAGATCCATTTTCTGATGATAATTCAGATAAGGGCATATCTCAGTGTGTGGACCCGGAATTTAATGATTTCGATAAGAATCGGGATGAGAGCTGTTTTGCTGTTAATCAGTTCTGGGCTTTATATGATAATTTTGATAACATGCCAAGATTCTATGCTAAGGTGAAGAAAGTCCATACTTCACCATTTGAATTGAGTCTAACATGGTTAGAAGCTGATCCCATAGATGATGCTCACATGGAATGGATAGATGGAGAGTTACCAGTTGGCTGCGGCAGTTTTAAGCTTGGAAAAACCGATAAGACATCACTTCGGCTTACATTCTCTCATCAACTGCACTGTGCGAAAGGGAAAAAGAGAGGTTCTTTAGTCATATACCCCAGAAAGGGGGAAGTTTGGGCTCTTTACAACGATTGGGATATTAGCTGGGGTTCTGAGCCAGAAAATCATAAAGACTTCAAATATGAAGTTGTGGAGGTGCTTGCAGATTTTGATGCAGTTGCTGGTATAAAAGTCTGTTACTTGGATAAAATCGAAGGATTTGTGAGCCTTTTTCAGAGAAGCAGCCAAAGGGAGACCGACTCTTTTTTAATAGGTCCCAATGAACTATACAAGTTCTCCCACTTTGTTCCATCTTTCAAAATGACAGGCACTGAAAGAGAAGGGGTGCCCGTGGGTTCTTTTGAACTTGATCCCGCTTGTCTACCCTTGAATCTTGATGACTTGTATTACCCTAGCAAAGCAAAGATGGAAAGTGAAAATATTGGTGCTGGAGGTAATTTTGCATCACCAAAGTCTGCTACTAAAATGGGTGACTTTGTGAAATCTGAGACCAGTAATGCTCCAAAAGAGTTTGTGGATATGGAGGGGATTGATGAGGAGAGTTTAAAACCCTGGAGATCTCCTAGAGGACCAAAATGCAAAGTGACGTAAGTTTTGTGGTCCGATTGGAAAAAAATGACTTGACGATGATCTGTCCATGTAAAGCCAAATATTTTGTCTTGTAATTAGCCATGTAATTCTGCCTATTCGACAAAGCTATGTTCTATAAGGAGCTGACTTATGCCTTTGCAATCTCAGGTGACTTTAAAGCAGCACGGTATGACTCTACAGGTTACATGATGAACTGTTGAGGTTTATTTTCAAACTTCAAAAGATTTGGACACATTTTGAGGTTTACGAGAATGTCGAGCTGTGCCTCAATTCATGTGTGTTAAATATGCTATAACAAATTCTCTCAGGAAGCAGCAAGAAGTGTCGGGGAGGTCGGGACGGCTTTTTGGTGATTTTATCCAGCATCAGTACAAGGTAAAAGGAAATTTGATGTTTTAACATAAGCTTAGAATGTTCATGACATAGTGGTGTTGTTAGTAGGGATGATTTTTATTTTTTTTGTATGTAAGTTGCATGACTGGTAATTTAGTTGCAGCGGTTCTAGTATCGACATTCTGCTTGTTCCCGATTGTTTCTTATTAAGTATATTTGGTTGTGTATAGGAAGGTTTTCAGGGTGAACATTTGTTGGCTCCGGTAGTCCAACTCCCTGGCAAATGTCCAGCACAAATAGTGTTAAAACATGTGTGGGGTCTACCAAAAAATATATATTTTTTATTGTGTTTTAACAATTTGTGTGGTGGATATTTTCCGAGAATTGGAGTCCCGAAGCCACCAAGTATTACCTAGGCTATCTGATAGTTTCCAATCCTTGGGGTGAGGAAAAAAAAAATAATCAAAGACCAACTAAATTGATCGTTTAGTTTAATTAAACTTCCATCCAAAATTAAAAAGAAATAAATAAAAAAAATGCAAATTCTACCCTAGCAAAGGAGAAATTTGTTTTCCCTTATTTTTAATATATATAGGAAAAAAAAGTATTTGATTATTTTTCACCTAAAAAGCAAGGACATCTTGAAAAATAACGTATTGTGTCGAATATGACACTCCTCTGATACAAAAAATTTGTGTCCTTAATTAAAATAAATAGGGGTAAAAACTATTACCTATTTGAAATTTGCGAGTTTGAATAGTTTTTCAAACAATTTTTTTTTTTATCTCAACTTCGCAAGTTTTATAGTTTTTTATATATTAGCATAATATATTCCGTTGAAATTTAAACCTGTGGAAATTAAACAAATTGTTTTTTACATTTTTTAATCTCTCCCTGTCGCATGTGTTACTATTCTAGTGGAATATGCTAATATATAAGTAAGTGTAAAACTCAAAAGAGTTGAGATAAAAAAGTGTTACAGAAAAAGTTCGTTGAAAACTGAAATATGTGGGTTTTTATATTTTTTCAAACATTTTTTTTTGTATACTTTTTATATCAACTTCACAAGTTTTATACTTTTCTATATATTAGCATAATATATTCTGTTGGAAGTTCAACTTGTGGAAATTTAAATAAATTGTTTTTTACACTTTTTTTATCTCTCCCAGTCACATAATATGTTAATATATAAGTAAGTGTAAAGTTTAAGGAGTTGAGATAAAAAAGTGTTGCAAAAAAAGTTCGTTGAAAAAGCCTAAAAACAAACAAAGTTTGGATGAATAATTGTCTTCACCTTAAATAAAAAATAAATTTTTTGCTGTTATGAATAATTATATGGATGTCCATGTATCCTCCACTATATGATATGATGGATAATCATTTCTCCTTCTCTTTATGTTATGGTGGATGATCATTGCTCTTCCACTACTTGTAAATCCATCTTTTCCATTATGCACTCAACTCTTGAAATAATTGTACCTACTATTTTGTGCCTATAAATAGGACATGAAGTTGTATTGTTAAGACACACCAAAATAAAAGAAAGAATTCTCTTCTTAATTCTCTAGTCTGTCTACTTTAGAATATTTGTATATATTTCATAATATTTGGGGTTATTTCATAACACGTTATCAGCACGATCCGTCTCAAGGTGTTAATCATTTTGAAATTTGGCTAAAGATATACATGGGGTACTCAACATATGATGTAAATGTAGTGAGAAATTTTTAGGAGTTATTATGAGTTTGTAAAGAAAATTGATGGACAAGGTTTTCAAAACAAAGCAAGAAGAAAAGGTAAAGAAAAGGTATGTATATTTCAATATTTAACAAAAATAGAAATATGCAATAATTCTCTTGATATTTAGAAAGAAGACATATGTATATATATGTGCATATATTTGATTAGTATTATTTTTTTGAATAATCCTATCATGTTGAAAATATTTTAAGAAGTTGAATGATTGTTATGTTATTCATTTTATACTTTGATAATAGTATTATATTGATGAATCTTGAAAAAACTTGACTTTGTGACTCTTGATATTACGAGGAAAAATTATTTTTCTTGGGCATTAGATGTTGAAATTCATCTTGATGCAAATAACTATACTCAATTCCCTGAAGTGAATGTGTTGAGCAATATATAAATTCATATATGCAAATAACTATACTTCATTCCCTGAAGTGAATGTGTTGAGCAATATATAATTATTTTAATCATGAGTCTCGTCCAACTAGTTCTGCTACATTCCCTGAAGTGAAAGTAGCAGCACATAACTATTTTAATCATTAAAGAAATCATGGACGTGGACGTGGTCGTGGATATGGTTATGGAAATCGTGGTGGTTATTCAAAGAATACATCTTTCCACCAGAAGTGGAAAAATAATGAAGAAAAACATGAAAGTGGCCAAAATAGCAGATTTGTGAAAAATTTATGCTATCGTTGTGGTAGTAAAGGTCATTAGTCATGTACCTGTCGTACACCAAAACATCTTGTTGACCTTTACCAAGAATCGCTAAAAAGTAAAAGAAAGAAAATAGAAACAAATTTTGCTTTTGAAGAAGGCGATTCTGATCATGGTCGATTTTGATGACACTCATTTAGATGTTGCTGATTTCTTTGATGATCCTAATGAAAAAATTGGTCACTTGATTGGAGATTGAAGTGTTCAAAAATAAATTTGTTAAATTTTAATTCTAGTACTTCATAAATAAATATTTAAGCATGTTGTTTTCTTTTTAAGAATAAATTTATTCATAAGATTATCGTTTCTTATATTAAATAATATTGTTTTATATTGATTTATGTCTTTTTATGTTCCAATAAAGAATGAGTATTTACTCTATCAGCAACAACATCAATAATGAAAATATGTCTCGCTGATAGTACAACAACTCACACCATCCTCAAAAATAATAAATACTTCTCTTATTTAGTAATGCAAGAAGCCAATGTTAGTACTATATCAGGTAGTACAAAGTTAATTGAAGGCTCCGGCAGAGCTAATATATTGTTACCCGGAGGAACGCAATTTTATATTGATGAAGCATTATATTCTACCAAATCTCAAAGAAATTTACTAAGCTTCAAAGATATCCGCCGAAATGGATATCATATTGAGACAACAAGTGATGGCAATATTGAGTATCTTTACATCACCAATACAATATCTGGTAACAAATGTATATTGGAAAAATTGCCTGCATTTTCCTCCTGTTTGTACTACACGCATATATCTACTATTGAAACATATGTTATCGTAAACCAGAAGTTTGCGAATCAAAATAAGTTTGTTATTTGGCATGACCGGTTGGGCCATCCCGGATCAATTATGATGCGAAAGATAATTGAGAATTCATGTGGTCATCCATTGAAGAGCCAGCAGATTCTTCAATCGAATGATTTCTCATGTGCTGCTTGTTCACAAGGAAAATTGATTATTCGACCATCAACAACAAAAATAGGAAGTGAATCTCTTACGTTTTTGGAACGTATTCAAGGCAATATTTGTGGACCAATGCACCCGTCGTGTGGACCATTTAGATATTTTATGGTTTTAATTGATGCATCAACAAGATGGTCACATGTATCTTTGTTATCAACTCGCAACCTGGCGTTTGCGAGATTGCTTGCTCAATTGATTAGACTACGAGCACATTTTCCTGATTATCCTATTAAGAAGATACGCCTTGATAATGCGGGTGAATTTACTTCCAAAACGTTCAATGACTATTGTATGTCTATTGGAATTGATGTTGAACATCCTGTAGCACATGTTCATACACAAAACGGTCTAGCAGAATCGTTTATTAAACGTCTGCAGTTAATTGCAAGACCTTTACTTATGAGATCAAAACTTCCTATTTCTTGTTGGGGACATGCTATTTTGCATGCAGCAGCACTTATTCGCATAAGGCCAACAAGTTATCATAAATTCTCCCCATTACACTTGGTTTTTGGTCAGGAACCAAATATTTCCCATCTAAAATTTTTTAGATGTGCGGTATATGTTCCAATTGCTCCACCACAACGCACTAAGATGGGTCCTCAAAGGAAGTTGGGAATATATGTTGGATTCGAGTCTCCATCGATAATAAAGTATCTAGAGCCATTGACTGACGATTTATTTACGGCTCGATTTGCTGATTGTCATTTTGATGAATCAGATTTCCCAACATTAGGGGGAGAAAATAAGCAGCTGGAAAAGAAAATTAGTTGGAATGAATTATCTTTATCTCATCTTGATCCTCGAACAAAACAAAGTGAACTGGAAGTTCAAAGGATAATTCACTTGCAAGGTTTAGCTAACCAACTGCCAGACGCATTTACTGACCTAAAAAAAAAGTGACTAAGTCACATGTACCAGCTGTTAATGCTCCAGTAAGAATTGTTGTCCCTGAAGGTCAAAGTAATGAGTCTACTGCACGCCTGAAGCGTGGTAGACCTATCGGTTCCAAAGATAGTCATCCTCGAAAAAGAAAAGGAGCTAAGAATCAAGATGGTCTAATCGAGGATAAAATAACTCCAGAAGAGTCCCCAGTCATAACTAATATTTCGGTTCCAGAAGAACCTCAGGTACCTGAAAATTGTGAAAATAATGAGATCTCAATTGATTATGTTATGAACGGGAAACGATGGAATCGAAATGAAGTCAACGTTGATGATAAATTTGCATATAATGTAGCGCTAAATATGATGAATGATAATGAGGATCAAGAACCAAAGTCTATTAATGAATGTCGACAAAGAAATGATTGGCCAAAATGGAAAGACGCAATGAGGGCAAAGTTAAACTCGCTTGAACCAACGAAAAGTTTTTGGACCTGTAGTCCGTACACCTGAAGATGTAAAAGTTTTTGGACCTGTAGTCCGTACACCTGAAGATGTAAAAAAATTTTGGACCTGTAGTCCGTACACCTGAAGATGTAAAAGTTTTTGGATCTGTAGTCTGTACACCTGAAGATGTAAAATTTTTGGACCTGTAGTCCGTACACCTGAAGATGTAAAGCCAGTAGGATAGAAATGGGTATTTGTGCGAAAACGAAATGAGAAAAATGAAATTGTAAGATATAAGGCACGTCTTGTTGCCCAAGGGTTTTCGCAACGACCTGACATAGATTGTGAGGAGACTTATTCTCCTGTGGTGGATGCAACTACTTTTCGTTATATAATAAGTCTGGCAGTGCATGAAAAACTTGATTTGCGTCTAATGGATGTTATTACAGCCTATTTGTATGGCTCGCTTGATAATGATATATATATGAAAATCCCTGAAGGATTTAATATGCCTGAAGCATATAAATCAAGTTCTCGAGAACATTATTCAATTAAATTAAGTAAGTCATTGTATGGACTGAAACAATCTGGACGAATATGGTATAATCGTCTCAGTGAATATTTGTTGAAGGAAGGATATAAGAATGATCAAATTTGTCCTTGTATTTTCATCTGGAAATGAGTTTGTTATAATTATAGTTTATGTTGACGATTTAAATATCGTTGGAACTCCTGAAGATATTTCAAAAATTGTTAATTGCTTAAAGAAAGAATCTGAGATGAAAGATCTTGGAAGAACAAAATTTTGCCTTGGGTTGCGAATTGAATATTTAAAGAATGAAATTTTTGTATATCAAGACGCTTATATATCAAAGGTGCTAAAACGATTCTATATGGATAAATCACATCCATTGAGCACCCCGGTGGTCGTAAGGTCACTAGATGTGAACAAAGATCTTTTTCGACCTCGAAAAAGTGATGAAGAACTACTTGGTCCTGAAGTACCATATCTAAGTGCAATCGGTGCACTAATGTATCTTGCTTGTCATACTCGACCTGATATAGCATTTGCTGTTAATCTATTAGCAAGATATAGTTCTTCTCCTACGCGAAGACATTGGAATGGGGTTAAGCAGATGCTGGATATATGTCTGATCCTCATAGTGGTCGTTCAAAAACGGGCTATTTATTTACATGTGGTGGCACAGCCATTTCATGGCGGTCTATGAAACAAACCATATCGGCCACATCATCTAATCATGCAGAAATATTGGCTATTCACGAGGCAAGTCGAGAATGTGTTTGGTTAAGATCCATGATTCAACACATTCGAGGGACTTGTGGTTTATCTTCTGGAAAAATGATCCCGACGATCTTATATGAAGATAATTTCCCATGTATCGCACAATTGAAAGAAGGGTACATTAAAGGAGATAGAACAAAACATATTTCACCAAAGTTCTTTTTCACTCACGATCTTCAGAAGAATGGTGATATCAATGTTCAACAAATCCGTTCCAGATAATCTTGCTGATTTGTTCACCAAGGCACTTCCTACAGCAACATTTGAAAAACTAGTCTACAATATTGGTGTGCGTAGACTTAAAGATCTTGACTGATATTATCATGAGGGGGAGATAATACGCGCTGCACTCTTTTTCCCTTAACCAAGGTTTTTCCCACTGGGTTTTCCTGGTAAGGTTTTTAATGAGGCAGCATCTGATTGCGTATTGAAAGAATTATGTACTCTTTTTCCTTCACTAGGTTTTTATCCCACAGGGTTTTTCCTGGTAAGGTTTTAACGAGGCATATTCTTAAGTGATGGACATCCAAGGGGGAGTGTTATGAATAATTATATGGATGTCCATGTATCCTCCACTACATGATATGATGGATAATCATTTCTCCTCCTCTTTATGTTATAGTGGATGATCATTGCTCTTCCACTACTTGTAAATTCATCTTTTCCATTATGCACTCAACTCTTGAAATAATTGTACCTACTATTTTGTGCCTATAAATAGGACATGAAGTTGTATTGTTAAGACACACCAAAATAAAAGAAAGAATTCTCTTCTTAATTCTCTAGTCTCTCTACTTTAGAATATTTGTATATATTTCATAATATTTGGGGTTATTTCATAATATTTGCCACTATGTTGGATGGGTGATACTTGGAGGTAACGAGACCTCAAATCCCAAATTGATTGTCACTACACATGTATTTGACACATGTAAGTACATGCATGTAGGTCTAGGGAAGGAGGGGGGTGCTCGCCCCCTCTCAATTTTGAAAATATCATACTTTTTCCCTTTATTTTGAGTTGCTCTCTCTCTTCAATTTTGAAAAATTATTTTTTTACCTTACAAATTTTTTGATATTTAAATTTCGTCGCCTTTCAAAATCGAAAAATATCATACCTTTTCCCTTTATTTTGAGTTCCCCTCCCCACCTTTCAATTTTGAAAAATTATTTTTTTACCTTATAAATTTTTTGATATTTAAATTTCGTCCCCTTTCAAAATCGAAAAATATCATAGTTTTTCCTTTATTTTGAGTTAGCCCCCTCTTAAAAAAAAATTCTGACTATAACGAAGGAGATATAGGAGTATAAAGTATATCAAAAATTGTAATTGAATCTAATTTTCTATTATATTTTCCCCCATAAATATAGCATAATGTACAGCGGGGGGCTTGCTCCCTTTGAATCCTTCAACTATCTGTCCAAAAAAAGTGTATATCTATATTACAGTAATCTCACCTCCCTCAGTCAAATTCTTGGCGTTGTCCTTGTGTAGGTCCCATGTTGACATATACATGTCGAATGATTGAGATCGTCGTGGGAGTTGAGGTCCAAAGACCTTCTAAGAATGATTTGTGTAGGACATGCCCAGAGGGTGTGTTTAATAAGCATGGTGGGACTTTGAGAAAGACTATTATGGGGTCACATTGCAAACTGGAAATATTAAAATTCTTAATATAAGACTTAGTAGAAGAGAACATGCTCATACATTATTTATATGACACTTGATAATTATTTCACTTATTTGCAGTGGTTTCAAATAATGAAGTATCTGATTTTATTTGTCATGTATTCGATTGAAAACATATTTAATTATGTTTTTATTTTGCATCTGTTATTGATTTATTGTTAATATGAAATTTGATTCTTTCAGGCATGTAGAACTTCGTAGGTAAATTGTAAATTTTATAATGAACACTTATTCTCACAAATTATTTGTCTAAAAAATTGTATTGAAATTGAAATTAAAAGTCTAATTTATATATTCTAGTTTACTAAATTTTCCTATACATTTTTCTATTTTGTTGCCTATACCGTCAGCACAAGATTTAGATTATTTGCCAACAAAATTCAGCTCTATTGGTGTAGTTGTTTCCTTAAGATATTAGAGTTTTCTAGTACTGCTCCCATTGACACATTAGTTTTTCTCTACTTTCATATTAATTGTTAGATGATTGTAATAGTTGTTAGTTAGTCATAAATTGTTATTATTTGATATTTATAACATGTATTCTCTAAAAGACTCACCAATAATAAAAGAATGGTGAATTATATATTGCCTATTTATGTTAGTCACCAAGTGTTGAAACCTACATCTGCGCGTGTTTAAAAATGAACAAAAACAATCCTGTATTTTCTAAAATCCTGCACAAAGACCTCTCTTCACTACAAATTAACGGAGAATATTGCACACACTCAAATGAATGAGTTAGTTTTGGGTCAAATATACACGCAAAATAACAATCTTATCCCTCTAAATTAATAATAAATTGGACTAAGTTCTCTTTGTTTTAGATTAAAAATTAATTGGTGCGCTTTTAGTTATAGAAATTCCTTTTCAAAAATGAATTTTGAATTTTTATTGGAGAATGTGTATTATAGAAATTCATATGAAAATATTAATTTTTTTTTGTTTGTTTGGATGTGTTTTTGATAAATGTTTGGAAATTGTGTAGATGTGATATAAAGTTGATTGAATTAGATATAGGGAAATTCACACCAATGGTCCCCCATGTGGACACATTGTGTCACTTTAGTCCCTCATGTCAAAAAATTAGCACTTTCGTCCCTCATGTCATTAAATTGTATCATGTTGGTCCCTCTTTTCAATTTTCTCCACAAATGCAGGGGCATTTTCGTCCTTTAACCTTTATTTTTGGGATATTCACTCAAATTGTGTCACTTTATAACTTAGTTGTGCGCGTCTTCACGAGAAAATTCATAACCCATTGTAGAAAGCTCGGATTCATGAACCGTTTTATTCCCATGAAACTAGACACATAGGTCAATCCACACGTATATCCCACATAATTAGGAGAAGTTTAGAACAAAGCAGGTTTGTATTTAAAATTAGATAAAAATCTATCGGCTGTACAGGCAGCTGTGCGCGTCTTCACGAGAAAATTCATAACTTATTGTAGAAAGCTCAGATTCATGAATTATTTTATTTTCATGAAACTAGACACATAGGTCTATCCACGCATATATCCCACATAATTAGGAGAACTCTAGAACAAAGCAGGTTTGTATTCAAAATTAGCTAAAAATCTGTCGGCTGTGCAGACAGCTGTGCGCGTCTTCATGAGAAAATTCATAACTCATTGTCGAAAGTTTGGATTCATGAACCGTTTTATTCCTATGAAACTAGACACATAGGCCTATCCACTCGTATATCCCACATAGTCATGAGAACTCTATAACAAAGCAGGTTTGTATTCAAAATTAGCTAAAAATCTGTCGGCTGTGCAGACAGCTGTGCGCGTCTTCACGAGAAAATTCATAACTCATTGTAGAAAGCTCGGATTCATGAACCGTTTTATTCCCATGAAACTAGATACATAGTAATATCCACGCGTATATCCCAAATAATCAGGAGAACTCTAGAACAATGCAGTTTTGTATTCAAAGTTAGCTAAAAATCTGTTAGTTGTGCAGATAATTGTGCGCGTCTTCACGAGAAAATTCGTAACTCATTGTAGAAAGTTTGGATTCATGAATCGTTTTCTTCATATGAAACTAGACACATAGGTCTATGCATACATATATCACACATAATTAGGAGACGTCTAGAATAAATCAGTTTTATATTCAAAGTTAGCTAAATGAAATTGAAAAGAGGGAGCAACATGAGGCACTAAAGTGACGAAAATGCCCCTGCATTTGTGAAGAAAATTGAAAAGAGGGACCAACATGATACAATTTAATGACATGAGGGACGAAAGTGCTAATTTTTTGACATGAGGGACTAAAGTGACACAATGTGTCCACATGGGGGACCATTGGTGTGAATTTTCCTTAGATATATATATATATATATATATATATATATATAAGGATGATAGAAGAAAAAATTAGAATAATATTTTATTTATGATAAAGTAAGAAAGAGAATGTGTTGAACTTTTGAATTACGTAATTAATAAAGAGGGAGAATGAAGTGATTGAAATGATGAAATTATGAGTAGTTATATAGGGAAATGTATAGTAGGATTTAAAATTTGAGTATTTTCTGTAGAATTTAGTTTGGAGTGTGCATTTTCATTTTTTGGTGATCCAAAAAATGAGAATGTTCCCAAAAAACATAAACACACAGAGCCTAAATAAATCATTTCTATAAGGATTTTTAAATTTTTGGTGTAAATAAATTTTTTTTGATGTTCAATAGTAAATGTTTTATGTATTTTTAAGAGTAATATGTTAAACGGTTAAAAAGATAACTAATATGTTGAAGATAATGAAAATATTGAACTTTAAAATTATGGTCATAGTTGATAAAGCATCAATTGGAAATTCTAAGAGAGTTTCTGTTAAGGAAAAACAATTGATCAAGTTTAGTCTAAACATCGAAATAATTGGGTCCAAAGAATTATTAATCCTAATTGTGGGATTTTTTTGGGATGAGAAATTGATAGAAAAAGATATTAAGGATTGATAAATAATTTTGTGAAGTTTATTGGATATTAAATTTTTCAGAGCTTGTTTAATAATTCTCCCTAAAATATAAGTTCAACCAGGGACGGAGCCGGGGGGGGGGGGGGGGGGGGCTGGAGGGTGCGGTCGCCCCCTCAATTTTGAAAAATTAATTTTTTACCTTTCAAAATTTTTTATATTTGGATTTCGCCCCCCCTCAAAATAAAAAAATATCATATTTTTTCTCTTTATTTTGAGTTCGTCCCCCCCAAATCCAAAATCCTGGTTATAACGAAAGAGATATAAGAGTATAAAATATGTCAAAAGTTGTAATTGAACCTAGTTTCTTATTATATTTTCCTCCACAGATATACCGTACCGTACCGCGGGGGGCCACCCCCCTTTGACTCCTTCAACTATCTGCCAAAAAAAAAAAATGTATACATATATCACAATAATCTCGCCCCCTCGTTCAAATTTCTAACTCCGTCCCTGAGTTCAACATACTTTTTCGATATTGAAAGTGTACGTGTGAGTGTTCAAATTTTACTAACTACACTGTAGGTCTAGAAAAAAAAGTCATAATTATATATAGGGTTAAATTCCCCTTGCTCTATTGTATTGTGAACTATGTATCAATAGCTTACCTTAATCAATAAAAACTTCAAATACCCTTGAACATTGTATTTAAATCAGAATATCCTTGAGTTATATAAAGCTATGAATTTACGTTGTTTACAATTCATAGCACTTTGCCCTTGTGCAGTCTAATTTGAATTAATTTAACCCTTACTTTTTTCAGCAGTGCTACATTAACTTTAAATTGCATAAATTGCGAAATATAATTATAGTAGTAAATAAGACAGATTAAACATATATTATCTTACTTGTCTTTAAGTCACCGTTGTTATATTTTCTTGTTACCTAATAGACTTTTACGAACCCACTACTTACATGTTAACAATAATTATTAATTTAAATTATTCTTGATTAGAACAATATTGTAGATGTTAATTATTTATTTTCAAGTAGTTAAGAAAAATGATGAAGCTATATGACATGTACATTATTGTTTATGTTATTTAATGATCAATGACTTATTTTTTTCATTTATTTTAATCATATAATTAATGCTATCATGTTATGTTTCAATAAGTATCAACTAAATAATTTTAGGGAAATAATAATAGTACTCCACAAATTACTATAAGAGCTCCAAATTAAATTTTTATAATTAAATATGACATGAACACCCTTAAATATTAAAACTATTATTATACAAGCAAAACAAATTGTTAGGAAATTTCTTGCTAGATGTTTTGATAATGACAATCAGGATTCTATGTTAGACCCCAAAATATGTAAGTTTGATTTGATTAGAAATGATGTATAGGCTTTGAGTGTTAAATTTGTAATAGGTTTTATTTATTTTCAGTTTAGTTTGTTAGGCTAAGTAGTCTTAGACTAAGCGTCTGATAATTTTTAAGTGAGCTTATCAGTAGTTAGGTTTGAAGATTCAAGCGTTTGAAGATTGAATGAAGATGAAGTTTTCCAAGCGTCCAAGCATTGATTGAGGACAGAAATCATTCAGTAGTGATTGAGCGTCTATCAATGATCAAATGTCACTTGAATTTATTTATAAGTCCAGAAGGAGTTTTAATGCAAATATTCTCAGATCATTAATTGTCAACGAGCATTTATTTCAAATGCATTAAATGCTGATAAGAACATTAAATGTGATAAGCACTCCAGGAACGGAAAAGCCACCCCATTGGACTGTCAACTTTTCAAAGCTGCAGCAGCAATAACTTTTGTGCAGCAGATTTTCAGGAAAAAGGACAAAAGTTGTTCACTCGCGAAAGTGAGAGACACTGGCCTGTGCATGTGTCAAACGGACACTTTTTCCAAGAATGTCTATAAATAGGACTTCAACAACAAGCCAAAAGACACGGTACAAGCTTACAAGCCAAAACTCTGTTGCATTGAAATCTCAATCCTTAAATTCTCAGAAAAGCTAGAATATTCAAGCAAACATTCTCTTTGCTTTTCTTAAATTTCTGAGACAGGCAACCAATATCTCAAATCTCTTCATAGAAGAACCTTACATTACTATTGAGATATTACAAGTTGTTTGAACTTTCCCAAAATCAAACAAACCATTAGAAAAACCCCATCCAAGACTAGCGATCTGTGTGAAGTCGAAGTTGGATACTTGCATTATTTTTGGGTGAAAGAAGCAAGAGGATAAAAGTGTCTTGGAGCAGATCAATATCCATCTCTCCCTATTTTGTAGAAGATTCTGTGTGATTCTTTGTGAATCATTATAGTGGATTGCCTCCGAGTGTTCGAGGAGAATAAGGATGTAGTTGGGATTACACCACCCAACGAACCTTTCAATTCTTTGTGTTCTTTACTTTATCGTCACTTGATTATTGTCATATCATTGCATAAATCGATTAAGTAAAACACATCGATAAAATCATTTAAAGCTAAGCAACTAAAGAAAACTTTGTGACGGTAAAAACATTGCAAAAGGAAGACCTAAAATCATTCCGATGTGCTAACCCTGATTAAAAAACTGAATGCTTAAACCTACTTGGTTATAGTATTCAAATCTTGAGTCCAAATTAATCTTTTCAAAACAGTCTTCAAAGTAGACGCTCAGCCAAGCTCCTACATTTCAAACGTCCAAACCAATTTTAATACAAAACTTTTTTGAAGTAAAAAAAAGACTTCAGGGTCTATTCAACCCCCCCTCCTTTCTAGACCCTTTCGTGTGCCACTTGGGACCAACAAGTGATATCAAAGCGGTTGAAGTAGATTTTTTTTAAAACATTTCAAGCATAACTGCTTATTTGGATCCTTCTTTTAACTTTTAGTTGCTTTAAAAAATTTCACGGCATTCGCTAAAGTTCCTAAGTTGACCGAGTCAAATTTTGACTCATGGAAGGTCAAAGCTTTTACTTATTTGTGTTCATGCGATGATGAAATGTGTGATATCATTTCAGATGGACCTATTCAGATTTACAAAGTTATCACTAGAGCGCCTAGAACCACAGAAGCTACTCCAGATGGCTTTGTTGAGAAGCCTAAGCAAGAATGGTCCACGGATGAGTGTCGAAGAGCTAATCTAGATAACGTTGGATGAAACGCTCTATATACTTCCATCGATGACAACGACAACTTATTCAACAAGGTCAAATCTTGTAATACAACCAAGGAAATATGGGATAAGTTAGCTACTATATGTGGTGGTTCAGCACAAATCAAGGAGAGCAAGCTTTCGATTGTCAAGGAAAGATTTAACGGTTTTAAGATGTTGCCCAACGAGACGCTAGAACAATTGGACATAAGATTTACAGCTCTTGTGATGGAACTTACATCTTTACGCATGGATTTGCAAAACAGGAAAATAGTGGTTAAAATTTTCAGAAGTCTATCTAGTAGATTTTTGATAAAGACAATAGCAATGAGAGAATCGAACATATTGGATCTTCTAACTATAGAAGATGCCTTTTCAGAGCTCAAAGCATTTGAGTTTGAGTTGAATTCAACAAGTAATGTTGTGAGCAGTCCAGTGATAGAGTCTGGAGCGCTTATAGCATCAATCAAGGGTAAATTGGGTAACAAAGGAAAAGTGTCAGATATAAGTGAGGATGAGGAACTAGCGCTTCTGAATAGATTCAGAAAATTTCTAAGATATAAAAAGAAGGAAAATAGTCCTAAGCATCAAGGACAGAGTTCATATCAAGCGCCTGCTCCAGTACAACAACAGTATCAAGCGCACCAATATTCTGCTCCTTCTCCTTCAGTGCTGATTCAGTACCAAGCGTCTACTCAACGGAATCTCTCAGCGCCAGTGGTCTCAAAACCACAAACTGCAAGGTTAACAAATGAACAAAAGATGAAAACTAATCTTTGTTATAATTGTAGGAAACCAGGGCACTACCAGGTAAATTGCTCTTATCCAAATGTATCTAAGCCCTCAAGGCAAGATTAGTTGGATAAAAACCAATTCAGGAGCAATCTTCACCAATAAGCGTTTGCACCTGAAGATTTGGAGTCTTCAGAGGAGAGCAGTGATGATGATGAGCTAGTGGATGACTCAGCGCTTATTTGTCTCATGGCCAGAGATGATTAACCGTCCCCTGGGGTAAACACTGAAATATCTTACCCTCTCTCTTATGAAGAATTACTTGACAAAGTCAAAGAGTATTATAAAGATTGTCAAGATGCCGCTAAGTTATATCAAAATCATTTCGATATCATTCCATCACTCAAAAATGATAATGTGATGCTCAAGGCAGAGTTGCAAGTTCAGCAACAATGCATTGAGAAGAACAAATCACTTGAGAGTGAGATAACCAATTTGAAAAGTGATCTTGATATAATAGTCAAGAGAGAAGCTGAGCTGATTGCTAGACTTGATAAATCAGAGCAGCTCGTCTCATCATTGTCTAAAGCGTCAAGAAAGCTAGACAATGTGACTGAGGTAACAAGATTATTTGGTGAAAAGACCGGTTTAGGATGCAATAAATTTGTTAAACAACCAAATAAATCTAATGTTACAGCGAACAACAAAGGAAAGGGTGTGTTCTTTGTTGAGAAAGGTTCAAAAATTCGAACACCTGTTGAACTAAGCGACAATAGTACGAGGCCAAATGAGAAAGTCAAAGATGACTCAGACAAAGAAAAGACGAAAGTGAATGATTCACAAAAGAAGGTGCATCCAAACACTCAAAAGGCTAAGGATAAACCTTCTACCAGTGAATCAAATGCTAAGTGTCCAGCACCAAAAGTGCACCCTAAGCCAGCGCCAAGGAAATACCAGCGTCAATATCCACAACGGTCTAGATCATATTATCGTTACTATGATGATTATGATTACGACAACGATTATGATTACTATTATAATTGAGGATATTATTATACACCCAAAAAGCACACACAACACAAGGTGAACAAAAAACACACACAACACCATGTGAACCCCAAGAAGGCTAGTACTCCCGCAATGAAGACTAGGCACATATAGGTTCCGAATGTTTTAATTCAGACTAACGCTACTAATGTTAAAGGACCCAAGTCACAATGGGTACCTAAACAGAAATAGAACTTCCCTTTTGATTGCAGGTACCTAGAGCTAGAGTCGATACATCTATTTGGTACATCGATAGTGGGTCGTCAAGGCACATGAAAGGCTCCAAGGATCTTTTGATCAACTATCAAGTTGCCAATGGTCCTCAGGTTGTATTTGGTGACAACTCCAAAGGTAAAACCAAAGGCATAGGTACTGTGCATAGGGGGAACATCATGATTAGTGATGTTTATTATGTTGAGGGTCTTAAGCATAATTTGCTAAGCATAAGTCAATTTTGCGATAAAGGCTTTGAAGTAAAATTTTCAAGTGACTGTTGCTATATAAACGACGCTAAGACTAAATCTACTAAATTGAAAGGAAAAAGAACAAACAATGTGTATTTGGTAGATTGGGGTTCAACAATAAATAACAACCCTACATGCTTTGTGGCTAAAAGTGAATCTAAAACGGGTTGGTTATGGCATAGAAAAATGAATTACCTCAACTTTAAAACAATCTATCAGCTTATAACGCTAAATTTTGTAAAGGGATTACCTAAAGGACCATTTAATAAGGATCGCCTTTGTGACACTTGTCAAATGGGAAAACAAGTTAAATCATCTTTCAAGAGAAACCTTGTCTATCTACCTGTAGAATACTTGAACTACTTCACATGGATCTGTTTGGACCTGTTCAAACGATCAGTCTGAGCGGTAAAAAGTATACTTTGGTGATAGTAGAGGATTTCTCTCAATTTGCTTGGGTGGAATTTCTTACATGTGACAAGTTAACAATGCTTATTCAACAACTTCATACTTTGAAAAATCTTAAGGTTGCAAGAATAAGAAGCGATTGCTATGATTCGGTCTAAAGGATAAAAATTTTAATCCGAATCACATCCTAGAATCCAATCCGGGGATATTCATGATATTAAGCATATAGATCAATTGACGAGAATTGACAAGAGTAATCGAATTATCTTTTGTCTATTGAATCTCGAATTATCAGCAGCAGCCTTGGACTCCTACCTCTAGATAATCACTCGGAAGAAAAATTCTCTGAGAAAAGCTCGATCTCCTCCTCGGCAACAATTGTAGGCGGCTAGTTGGATGGAGAGGGAGGGATTTTTCTTTCCTAATGCTCTAGGTTTATTTTGGCTCATGGTCAAATTCTAAAACAATGACTTGTGTTCTTGTTTGGAGTTCTGACACTGATAGATTACTTTACCAAGTAAAAGACTCCCCTAGGTTACACATAAGAGGGGGCGGCCGAAATGGCCTTTGTAGATAGGCTTTGGGCTTTGTTTTGACTTAGTCCATCTGTAATTAATTAAATACAAGTCCAATCAAATTGGTAATTAATTAATTACATTAATCCAATTAATAGAATTCAACTTATAAATTAATTTTCAATTAATTTAACTTATGAATTAATATGATTTAATTAATTTATTTAATCCAATTAAATATCTTTAATTAAATCATGCTATCTATTTTGTCAGTCAACTCACATCAAATGTGATTTTACCAAAATACCCTTAGTTTAAGAAAATATTCCTTTTCTTCACATAGCGCGACTCTCTAGGATCGATTCAATTGGCAATGGGAGGATTCCAAAGGATAAGGTTGTCACTTAGCCAACACCGTGGAACCAAATCGTAACCCAATTGAAAGCGAGATAATCATGTCATCACGAACCTTGACTACGAATACCATATGTGTATAAACTCTTCACCGACGTAACCCGATCAAGTAAGAGCCACGGTTTAGTCAAACTCATAGAACTTGATACTGTACTTAGAATCATAATAATGTGAAATTACTAAACTACCCTCAGTGACAATCACGGGATAGTTTATATGCTTTGGCCAAAGACTTATAATTTCAATTACTTATGATCGTACAGGTCACATACTCGTTTACTGTCGAGACGGTGAATCCCGTTTTGGGAAGTTATCTTATGACATCGAATGCACTATTGGATCGTACTTCGAGGTCGACCCCACCTATCAGGTGATACGGGTCTAACTACTCTGATAACATATTCAATACTACAAGCATGTTATAAATGACTCCTCAAGTCTAAAGTTCACACATACTATAGCAATCCTAATCCCAATCATTGACTTCAAAGAGTAAATACCTATGTGATCGGATTAATGCGAGTCAAGTTCAAATATGTTAATTCCATTTATCATATTCATGACACCAACTCTCAGTATCTAATCAGTGTACGACTGGCACTTCCTTGTCAAAGAAGGTGTCATATGAGTTGAATCTTAATGCCTAATCAATATTGGTTAACTCACGAACTCCCAGTTTCAGAGATTAAATACTGGACTGTTCCAGTGCCTCCTCTTGTCCATAAGAGGTGGAAAATCTATCTTAAAATCTCTTGGACTAATTTGTTTGATACAGTTAAATGTCATTAGATTCATATGAACAAAATCAAAACCTTTATTCTATAAATAGAAACATCAAATGTTTTGTACAAATAATTTACTCAATCTAGGTCCTCATAGGCATTGAGGGCATACACCTAACAACGATCACGATATAGAGTTTACTAACAAGGTTGTTGAGAAATTTTGTGCAGATAATGGAATACATCATGAGTATTCAGCTCCCAGAACTCCCCAACAGAATGGTGTTGCTGAGTGCCGAAACAGAACGCTCAAGAAAGCCGCTAGGACGATATTAGCAGAGTCCAAGCTTGCTCCTAGGTTTTAGGCCGAAGCGATCAACACTGTTTGTTACACTCAAAACCGTTGCATGATCAACAAACAACATGGGAAAACTCCATATGAACTATGGAAAGGACGTAAGCCAAATGTGTCATACTTTCACGTCTTTGGTTCAAAATGCTTTATTCATAATAATGGATCCCAAAGCCTAAAGACATTTGATCCTAAAGTGGATGAGAGAATCTTTCTAGGCTACGCCAAAAATGGAAAGAATTTTTGCATCCTAAATATGATCAAATCGAAGGTCGAGGAATCTGTTCATGTTGTTTTTTGATGATACTAACCAAGAACCGGGTAAGTTTAATATGAATGATGTAGGAGTTGAAGATTTGTGTTATCAAGCGTCAAAAGTTACTATTGATTATGAAAGTAACGACGATGTTGAGATCTTAGTGCCACCTCCTAAGTATTCTCGAGATATTTTGGACAATCATGTTAGATTTGCTGATGATCATGAAGAAAGTGATCATCAAGAGCAAGGTAGAACCTGTGAACTTGAAGCGCCTGAGCAAGTGAACCAAGCGCCTGTTCAACCTCTTAACCCATTCAAACCAGATAGACTATGGCTGCGTGATCATCCACCAGAGCAGATTATTGGAGATGTTGGAGCGCCTGTTAGGACTAGGGCCGCTACATTCAATTAGGCCATGTTTGCAAGCTTCCTATGTCAAATAGAACCTAAGAAAGTGGATGAAGCATTATGTGATCCTAGTTAGATTGAAGCCTTGCAAGGAGAGCTTAATCAGTTTGAGCGCAGTAAGGTTTGGACGCTAGTACCAAGGCCAACTCTCCAAGGAGTTATTGGGACTAGATGGGTTTATATAAACAAGATGGATGAGAATGGCATTGTGATAAGGAACAAAGTCGGACTTGTTGCTCAAGGATATTGCCAAGAAGAGGATATTGATTTTGATGAGACATATGCTCCTGTCGCCTGTCTTGAAGCAAATAGTATGTTTATAGCGTATGCAGCGTTCAACAAGTTTACGGTGTATCAGATGGACGTTAAGAGTGCTTTCCTGAATGGTAAACTCCAAGAAGAAGTTTATGTTGAGCAACCACCAGGATTCATCAACAATCATGGTAAGGGTATAGTCTACAAGCTAGATAAAACACTTTATGGGCTTAAGCAAGCACCCCGAGCATGGTATGACACTTTTTCTATTTTTCTTATTTGTAAAGGATTTTGAAAGGCAACGTTGATACAACGTTATTTAAAATTACCAATGACGAAGATATTCTCTTAGTCCAGATTTATGTTGATGATATTATATTTGGATCTACTAATAAACGTCTGTGTGAGAAATTTTCAAAAATGATGCAAGAACAATTTGAAATGAGCAGGATGGGTGAATTAACTTTCTTCTTAGGATTACAAGTTAAACAACTCCCTAATGACATATTTATTAATCAAGCTAAATATACAAGAGATATGATTAAGAAATTTGGTATGAAAAATGCATCATCTTCAAAAATTCCAATGAGCCAAATGCTTAAGTTAGATACAAATGAAAGTGGGAAGAAAATTTATATCACTAATTATAGAGGTATCATTGGATCACTTCTTTATCTTACTGCTAGTAGACCTGATATTATGTTTTCGAAATGCATGTGTGCACGCTTTCAAGCTGATCCTAGAGAGTCACACTTAATTGTTGCAAAGAGAATCCTTAAATACCTAAAAGACACACAAAATATGAGCTTCTGGTATCCAAGGGACTCTCCTTTTGAACTAATTGGTTACTCAAATGCAGATTTTACAGGTTGCAAAATAGATCGTAAGAGTACTAGTGGTACATGTCAATTTCTAGGTGATAGGTTAGTTTCATAGCATAGTAAAAAACAACAATCGATAGATACCTCTACAGCTGAAGCAGAGTATGTAGCTGTAGGAAGTTGTTGTGCATAAGTTTTGTGGATGAGCCAACAACTTAGAGATTATGGAATAATCCTAGGTCTAACCCCTATTCATTGTGATAACCAAAGCGCCCTAGCCATGACTCAAAACCCTGTTCTTCATTCCAGAACCAAACATATTGACATTAGATACCATTTTCTTCGTGACCATGTTCAAAAGAAAGATATCTTCATGCACTTTATCGGAACTCACAAACAATTGGCAGATATCTTCACCAAAGCGCTCAACGAACAACGCTTTCTCACTTTAAGAAGTGAACTAGGTATGATTGAATTAAACTCATTATGCATCATACTTTCATTGGACATATAATTTAGGGGGAATCCACTTTATTTATGTCTAAAAGTTTTTTGAAAAATGTTACAAGTCATCAAATTTAGGGGAACCTTAAAATTGTATTTGAACATATCTGTAAGCGTCAATGATCAAAACTATTCTCATATGCATAGATCATCAACGCTTATCGTTATTTGTGCATGATATGTTGGACGCTCAAACATAAAAAGATTTTAATCTTAAGCGTATCTTACAAGTGGTACATGTTAAGCGTTGAACATATTTCCTTCAACACTTAAGATAAACTTTTATAAAATTCATGTATAACTTTTTAAATGACTAGTGACGTGATGGATAGGTTCAAAGATTAATTTTGACCTTTATCCACACGCTCCTATCACATCAAACTGGCGGGTAAATTAAAAACTTTTCAAAATGATGGTTCAGAGTTAGTACGTGTCAGTGTACCATCAAGCGCGTGCATCGCACTCTGAAAATGCCAAATGTTTTAAAAAATTTACTCGGACGTCAAAACTTTATATATGGGAGTTACCAAATGTAACTTTCCTCTCTTACCAAAAACTCGCGTCCGCAGTTAAGACTAATAATGGATAAGATTCAATAGTTTTACACGTGGCAAAATCTTAATGAGACGAGAAAGACACAATTTTCAAAATTTTCAATCGTGTCATTTAAAACAAATTTTTTCAAAAAAATTATTCACTTTTCACTCAAGTTATCTACAAAATTACTCGCTTTCTCTCTATCTCTCTCAAGTGAATCTCTGTTCCATCTCTTTCAAAGACTCTTCCATGGCACACAATAAATCCATGAGTACTGCTAAAGACACCATCAAGGTTACTGAAGGCCTTGTGGTGGACTGGAAATTTCTATACGAGCAAAATGAGATCAATATGACTGATATTTGCCAAGGCTGGGCTTTAGACTTTCTTGATCAAGTACTCCTACTTTTTTGCTCCTGGAGTGGATACATTCTAGAGAACTGCTAAGCTTTCAAAAGACAAGACCTCTATTTCTTACTTCTTTTCCTTTTCCAAGAAGGACTCTGCAAAGGAATTTGTTTTGTCTGCTGCTTCCATTGCCAAGAACTTCAAGTTGCCTAATTAAGGTGAGGCATTGGAGTCTATTACTGCTGAACAAATTGAGGAAGCATGGTCGAAGATGCTTGCTTATGATGATGCTGCATAAAAACCGCACTTTGAGAAGAAAGACATTGTGCCAAAGTACAAACTTCTTGCTGATTTCTGTAGCAAGATTATAAAATTCTAGGTGGGAACCTTCGATAAGGTCAACCCTATGCAGTTTCAGATGATGACGGCCATACTCTTGGACATCAAGATAAACTGGAGCAAGTATGTGTTCGGTCGGTTTAGGGATTGTTTAGCAACAACGAATAAACCCTATGGTGTGATTTTGAGTGATCTGCTATTCAGAGCAGAGTGTGTTCACTAGTCTGGGCTTCCTTTGGCTAAAGCAAAGTTGTTAGGGAAGAGGATTGTGAAGAATCTCCTCAACCCTCACAGAGTTGGCGGAGCTGCGAAACCCGTAGCTGAGCGCCAAGTTGTGCGCGAAGCGTCTGACGAGGAAGCGTAGCGTCCGACTCTTGTAGAAGCTGTGAAGCGTCCAGCTGAGTGTTCGAGGAGAAGAAGGATGTAGTTGGGATTACACCACCCAACGAACCTTTCGATTCTTTGTGTTCTTTACTTTATCGTCACTTTATTATTGTCATATCATTGCATAAATCGATTAAGTAAAACACATCGATAAAATCATTGAAAGCTAAGCAACTAAATAAAACTTTCTGACGCTAAAAATATTGCAAAAGGAAGACTTAAAATCATTCCGTTGTGCTAACCCTGATTAAAGAACTGAACGTTTAAACCTACTTGGTTATAGTATTCAAATCTTGAGTCTAAGTTAATCTTTTCTTAGCAGTCTTCAAAGTAGACGCTCAGCCAAGCGTCCAAACCAATTTTAATACAAAACTTTTTGAAGTAAAAAAAGACTTCAGGGTCTATTCAACCCCCCCCCCCCCCTTCTAGACCCTTTCGTATGCCACTAGGGACCAACACAAATTAAACCATTATCATATTATAAATATTTTCTTCACTACTTTGAATTAAAGTCAATTAATTAAAATATAAATCCTAATACTGAATAAAAATGAATAGCATTTTTAAAAAACACAAAGTAATATGATGTTAAATTGATAATGACAATTATAATATAAAAGAAACAAGAAAAAAATTGAACATCAATTAATTCACTCTACTACTTTATATTAGCACATAGTAAACAAATTTATTTTTTTGTTCAATCGATAGGTTTAATCCATCAGCACGATTACACATAACTAAGTAATATAAATTAATCATCACCCATATCAAATAAAAAAAACAATAATGTTAAAATTAGTTAAAAAATTCACGCAACATGCACGTAAATAAATTGTGAATTCATATTTGAATACACAATTTTTTTAAAAAAAATTGTTTGTTAACAGCTTTGATGAATAATTTTATATTTAGTATGAAAATATATATTTTACATTATTATGCTCTTCATAAATATATTATTTTGGCAGAATTATTTAGATAAATTAAAAAGAGATCCTATTTTTTTTCATCTATATCGAGCATTAAAAGTATATGATGGTATGGTGGTGTATATGGTGACAAAAAAAAAAATAAAATAAAATATATGAAGTAAAATAAAATCTTGGTTATTGTTTATTAATGTGTACTTTTGTCATTTTTTTAGAGAGAAAAATAAGAATGGAGCTGCTATAGTGATTATCGGAGCTCCAATATCAATCCCATTGAATATATAACTGTTTATTTGTGAAAATACTATCAAATTTAGAAAGAACAAGATCATAGAGATCTTTTTTTAATGTCTATTGATGCAATTAAGTTTTTCAAGTTTATTAAAAAAATGTGATATTTTTTACAAACAAAAAACACATATACATATATATATATATATATATATTTGAAAGTTTATTATGTCCTCACTCTATACTACTGCAATCATACTTTTATTTCTTTATTTAATTTTTAATTAGTTGAAGATTAAGTTATTTAATAAATTAGCTAGCTTTAAATGAAATTGGGATAACAATTATTAAAATTTTATTTTACAGGGTGCAAAATACTATATAACTTTGTCCTATGGGGTGTAAGGTTAAATTTTCATGTTATACAATTCAGGGTCATTTCGGTCCACAAATATTGTTTAGGGGGTACAGGAAGTTTTTATTAGTAGAGGGGGATTTCGGTCCACAAATATTGTTTAGGGGGTATTGAAGTTTTTGTTAGTAGAGGGGGTAATTGATATATACCCCATAGTCTAAGGGGGCTAAGTGGATTTAACCCTTATAAGAAAAAGTATACTAATTATGATGGCAAATAAATGGTAAGAAGATCCTAACCTTCAAAGAGTGAACACAATATTAATTTCTATTATATAGAGAATTTCCCTAATTTATAAATAGGATTTTTTTTTAAATGTTAAACTTCTTATAATATTGTCTTTCAAATTCAAGTGCAGAATCTTTGAAGGGGTTTAAGTAATCAAAAAGAGGGATCATTCCTTCTCAATGCCCAAATATAGAATTTTCAATCTTTGTTTTTTTTTTTTTCATTTCTCTTTGAATATTCAGGAGAAATTTTTGAGTTTATATGTAATTTATATGTGCTTCTATATATTATAGCTATTAATTTTTATATTCTTCATATATGCTAAAATGAATAGCTACATATAAAGCCTCTTGCAGGCTGAGCATGTTAGAAAAATATATGTGAGCCTACTCAGGCTTAGTATTTTCAAGAATGGATTCAAAGTCGAGGCAAATGTTGTACACTTTATCTATGAAACGAAATTGCCCCGCTCACGGTGCTTACGGGATATGGCAATCGTTTCCCAAGATTCAACAAGTTAGTAAGGAAGTAGTAGCACCACAACTTCTTTACTCTACTAACAAACTTTGTTTTGAACTCACTTTTTATGTAAGAATGCACTTAAAATTAAATGCAGAAAAGAGAGAAGAGAATTGTTTTTAGGGATGAAGAAATCGGATTTATGGAGGGGGCTATTTATAGAAGTCGAAAAGATGTGTGCTAGCAAACATGACTTTTCACTTTAGCCCCTAAAGGTGCCTTTTTGGTCAAACAGCACCGTTTCGGCCAAAACAGGCACCATTTCGGCGAAACAGTGCCTTTTGACAGAAACACGGTCCATGTGCACTGGTACACATGAGATCGTGGCCATCGATCACATGGATATGGTGCACGGATCACGTCCGATCGTGTAGAGACATCATCTAACGGTAAGGAATTAATTCGGAATTTAAATAAGAAATTAATTTGAATTTTGAATTTCAAATTCAAACAATTTCCCTCCAAAAAGATAAGTTAGGTGAACTCAAGTCCAAGCAAGCCCAACCCACACCCACGTCCACAGACCACGGACTCGGGCCGACACCGAGCCGACCGTCCAGTCGGACGGACGGCGGCGACGGCGCACGCACGCGTGTGGTTAGACCGGGCCATATCTAAGTCCTCTCTCATCCACAAAATTGTAGTGACCTAAGGGTCAAACTAAGATTTGTAAGACAATCATATATAAGGACAATTCTTTTTGGTTATGGTTTCTATGTGGGATGAGCTTACTTTAGCTCCTTTAAGTTCTCATTCCCAATTAACTTCCAAACACAAGTTTGAGTAGCTGACTTTGGACTTTAATTTCTCATTCATCCCATATTGGATTTGAGAATGTAAATATACCAAATTAATCTACTTACGGTGTAGATTAATAATATCCAAAGATATTCCAATTTTGACAAATGGAACTTACTCAAATCGTTAGCTAAAGTTAGGTGAAAATCACATTTCCCCCATCTAACTTGATCCAATTTTCGAACAATCCCCCACATGAATGAAATTAATGCAAAGTTTTCATGCAGACGCTTAAGAGAGTTTAAGTGAGAGGCTATTGCATCAGGAGAGGTAGTTTTTTGCTTTGCACCTTCCTTAGTGTCATACCATCGGATTTACTTGCTGGGCAATGAACGTGATGTCTTGAACTGATCAGCATTTTGTGTAAACCAAGACAATGATACACACACAATAACTTCTCTAACAAAGTTACTTGTTCTCACTGTTGTGTCCGTTTTGGTCATGGAACACATCTTGGATTCATAAGTGTTTAATGTTAATGTCTAACATTTGAAATGGCCCTCACTTCACACGTATATAGGTGACACTCCTATCAAGAGTACCCTGTCATACTCCACTTTGTTACGTCTCATCACCCTTTGAGACAATATAGGAATCATTAAAAGCTTGTAGCTTAACCTTACCTCCGCTCTACAGGTTTTGCACTTGTTCTATCCTAGGAATGGATAGGAGATTTATTAAAACTCCTCAAGTGCGACACTGAATCTTCATAACTTAGTTGTCCCTTTTGAACCAAGATCTTGGGATCTCCAGTTAACATGGTTGGGTTATCGCTATGTAGATTCTTAAAATGTAGGATTTAATCCCATTCCCCGATAGACAGTATATTTGATCTCTAGGCAAAGCTTTTGTTAATGGATCCGCAATATTCTCTTTAGATTTTATATATATCGATAGAGATGATGCCACTAGAGATCAACTGCTTAATGGTATTATGTCTTCGACGTATATGTTGAGACTTACCATTGTACATGCTACTTTGTGCTCTTCCAATTGCCGTTGTACTATCGCAATGTATAGTATGGGAGGCACAGTGTTCAGCCAACAAGGAATGTCTTCTAAGAAATTACGAAGCCACTCGGCTTCTTCTCCAGCCTTATCTATAGCTATAAACTCCGAATCCATCGTGGATCGAGCTATGCACGTTTGTTTAGAAGACTTCCATGACACTGCTCCACCACCAATAGTAAACACATAACCACTAGTGGACTTTGAGTCTTTCGTGTCAGGTATCCAATTCGCATTAGCGTATCCTTCTAATACAGCGGGATATCTTTTATAATGTAATCCATAATTCCAAGCATATTTCAGATATCTTAGAACTCTAGTCAGTGCTGTGCAATGGTCACTACTAGGATTACTTGTAAATCTACTCAGTTTATGTACTGAGTGTGCAATATCCGAACGTGTGCAGTTTACGATATACATAAGACTGCCAATAATCCTTGAATATTCCAATTGAGATACGGTTTTGCCATGGTTTTTAGTTAAATGTAAACTAAGATCCATAGGCGTCTTACAAGGTTTACAATCAAACTGATTAAACCTTTTCAACACATTCTCAATGTAATGAGATTGTGATAAAACAATTCCATCAGATGTCCTAGAAATCTTGATTCCTAGTATGACATCAGTTTGCACCCATATCTTTCATGTCAAAGTTCTTCTTTAACATTGATTTAGTCTCCATGATAATATCATGACTACTTCCCATAATAAGCATATCATCTACATATAGACATACAATTACATATGCTTTAGGTGTGCCTTTATGTAAACACATTTGTCACATTCATTTATCTGAAACCATTTGACAACATTGTCTTGTCAAATTTTTCGTGCCATTACTTTGGCGCTTGTTTAAGTCTATACAAAGACCTAACAAGTCTACACACCTTGTTCTCTTTTCCAGGAGCTATGTACCCCTCGGGTTGCTCTATATAAATTTCTTCATCTAATTCACCGTTTAGAAAGGCGGTTTTAACATCCATTTGATGTATCTCGAGATCATACAATGTGGCGATTGCAATGAGTACTCTAATGGAAGTTATCCTCGTTACCAGTGAATAGGTATCAAAGAAGTCAAGACCTTCAGTTTGTTTAAAGCCTTTTACGACCAAATGAGCCTTATATTTGTCAATAGAACCATCAACTTTGTATTTCTTTTTCAGAATCCATTTACAACCCAACGGCTTGCTACCTTTAGGAAGATCAACTAATTCCCAGGTATGGTTCTGCATTATCGGTCTATTTCACTATTATAGCCTCTTTCCAGAGCGTGCATCCGGACTAGATACGCTTCTTCGATTGTTCTAGCTCATTTTCTACATATAAGTTAGAAAATCTGGACCAAAGACTTAGCTACTTTTGTCCTTTACTACGACGTGGTTCTTCATCCATTTGATGTGAATCACTTGTACTTCATAAGTTCTCTTATTTGAACTTGTTCTTTCCTATATTTACAAGGAAGATATCCTCGAAAAAGATAACATTTCTTAATTCAATAATGTGTTTTCATGTACCTCGGGATTATCAGACTTATGTACGAGGAATCGATAGGCACTACTATTATGCATATCCAATGAATATGCAATCAACCGTTTTTGGGCCAATTTTAACATGTTTAGGCTCAGGTACTTCTACCTTAGCCAAGCACCCCCACACTTTTAAGTATTTGTAAGAAGGTTTATGACCTTTCCATAATTCATAAGGAGTTTCACTCCTAGTTTTGTGTGGTATTTTATTTAGAATGTAGTTGGCTGAAAGTATCGCTTCCCCCCACAAGTATTGAGGTAAGCCCGAATTTATCAACATAGCATTCATCATCTCCTTTAGAGTACGATTTTTACGTTCAGCTACGCCATTTGATTGAGGAGAATAAGGTGCGGTAGTTTGATGAATAATACCATTCTTGACAAATTCATCAAGTGGTGCTCCATATTCCGACTAAGTTGATTTTCAACTTCATTCTTATATTGTTTAAATACTTCAACGGCCTCGTCTTTGCTTCTTAGCAAATATATATAACAGTAGCGTGTGCAATCATCGATGAATGTAATGAAATATTTCTACCACCTCTAGTTTGCACAAACTTTAAAGAGAAAAGCAGATACCCCCCCCCCCCCCCCCAACTATTAGGTGATGTGCACTTTGCCCTCCAAACTATTAAAGTTGTAGTTAACACCTTAACCATCAAATATTGCACTTTGTCCCCTCGATCAAATCAGGCGGAATATAATGGAATATTCCGTCATGCAAGGTAATCATCACACAGGGGCAAAGTGCACATCACCCTATAGGTTGGGGGATTGTTTGCTAATATTTCTTTTTTTTAATTCAAATACTCTTAATTTTCCAAAAAAAATATTAACCAATTTGAGAAAAAACACAACACAAAAAAAAGGAAAAATTCATAAATAATTACTAAAATTTTGATAATTTTAGAAAGACGTCAAAGGGGACAAAAATAGAAAATTCCGGGAAAAACATTCAACTAAATTTCTGGAAAATTCATAAACAATAGAAAAGTAATAGAGAAAATTAAAATTTGAAAATTCAAAAATGAAAATAAAATAGAACAATATAAAAGGATTTTTTATGTTTTTACTAATTTTTTTTAATTTAAAATTTTATTTTTTTCCTTTTTTTCTTATTTATTTTCATGTTTTCGGATTTTTGAATTTTGAATTTATTTTCTTCTAATTTTTGTTTATTATTTAAAAATTTATTAGAACTTTTTTATTTTATTATTATTTTTCTGGATACTCCAGTTTTTTCTTTTTTTTGGGACATTTTTTATTTTTAGTTTTCTTTTTGGAAAATTAATAATATTTGAATTAAAAACAAAAATATTAGCAGATAGCCCCCCAACCTATAGGGTGATATGCACTTTGCCCCCTAACCTATGCGATTTGTAGCACTTTGCCCCTGTGTGACGATTTTACCCTTGCATGTGCCGGAATATGCCATTATATTCCGCCGGAATTTGACCGAGGGGGCAAAGTGCACATATTTGATAGGTTAGGATGTTGACTGCAACTTTTAATAGTTTGAGGGGCAAAGTGTACATCACCTAATAGTTTGGGGGGTTATCTGCTATTTTCTCAACTTTAAATCACAAATGTCGGTGTGAATAAGTTCTAGAGGTTCGGTAATTCTTTAAACAGAATGAAAAGAAGTTTTAGTTAATTTAGCTTCGACACAAATTTCACACTTATCGTGATTATCAATTTTAAAAGTTGGCAACAAATTTAAATTGATAAGTCAACGTAAAGTATTAAAATTCACATGTCCTAATCTAACATGCCATAAGTTTGAACACTCAATCAAGTAAGAAGAAATATTCTTTTCGCATTCATACTTTCCAAGGTCACGAATGACCGTCATTACATTCATTTTGAAAAGGCTCTTATCAAGATAACCTTTTCCTACAAACATTCCACTCTTAGTGAGTGCTACTCTTTTAGCCTCAAAAGCTAACTTAAAACCACCTTAACTAAAGCAGATCCCGAATCAATTCTTGCGAATGTCGGGTACATGTAGCACGTCACCCAGTGTTAGCTCTTTTCCTGAGGTCATCTTCAAAGCACTCTTCCAAGTCTAACTACCGTCGAGGTTGAAGGATTTCCCATGTAAGTTTGCGTCCACTAATAGGAGATACCTCGAAAACATCTCCTTGTCCAGCAAATGTGTCGAGTTGCTCCAGTGTTGATGAACCACTCTTTTGGGTTATCACCATGTTACACTCAACACCACAACAGCGAGGTCAATCTCAGGAAAGTCGATTGGTACCTTCTTGTCCTCAATTTCAGCCAGGTGAGCTTGGTTTTGATCATTTTTCGATTTTCGGCAGTCCTTAGCCATATGGCCCGACTTTCCACAGTTATGACAGTTTCCATTGAACTTTTTAACCTTAGCCTTTTTGTGACCCTTGTACAGACGTTTACGCTTCTTTACAGTGCTTGGCTCCACTAAGTTGACTCTAGCTTCCATAGGCAACTTTGTGTGCTTCTTGTCAGTTGAGCGATTGTCTTCTTCAATTCGAAGTTTGACTATCAAATCTTCAAGAATCATTTCTTTGCGTTTATGTTTGAGATAGTTCTTGAAGTCCTTCCAACTCGGTGGTAGCTTCTCGATCACAGCCGCTACTTGGAAGGATTCACTGAGCATCATATCTTCTGCATGAATCTCATGCATAATGATTTGAAGCTCTTGCACTTGACTTATCACAGTTTTGGAATCAACCATTTTGAAGTCCAGAAATTTCCCGACCACAAACTTTTTCAGCCTAGCGTCTTCGGTTTTGTACTTCTTGTCCAAAGACTCCCACAGAGTCCTCGCGGTTTTGAACCCCTTATACACATCGTATAGTATGTCGTCCAAACCGTTGAGGATGTAGTTGTGACACATAAAGTCACAATGATTCCAAGCATCCCAAGCACCTCGAGCTTGAGGATCCGTATTGCCTTCAGGCACAGCCGGAGCATCCTCATTCAAAGGCCTCACGAGGTTCAGAGTAGTGAGATAGAACAACATCTTTTGTTGCCATCTCTTAAAATCAGTACCAGCAAACTTGCCCGGTTTTTCCCCTTGAGCTGGGACATGGGGAACAGCAGCAGGAACGGCGACAGTAACGTTGTTGGGTGATGAAATTTCAAATTTGTTAGAAAAAATATACGTGAGCCTACTCGGGTTTAATATTTTCAAGAATGGTTTCAAAGTCGAGGCAAGTGTTGTACACTTTATCTTTGAAACGAAATTGCCCCGCTCACGGTGCTTACGGGATATGGAAATCGTTTCCCCAGATTCAACGACTTAGTAAGAAAGTAGTAGCACAACAACTTCTTTACTCTACGGACAAATTTTGTTTTGAACTCATTTTTTTTTTTTTTTTATGTAAGAATGCACTTAAAATAATTAAATGCAGAAAAGAGAGAAGAGAATTGATTGAGGGATGAAGAAGTCGAATTTATGGAGGGGGCTATTTATAGAAGTCGAAAAGATGTGGGCTAGCAAACACAACTTTTCACTTCAGCCTTTTCGGTCAATCAGCACCGTTTCGGCAAAAACAGGCACCATTTCGGCGAAACAGTGCCTTTTGGCGAAAACAGCACACGCGGTCCATGTGCACCGGCACACATGAGATCGTGGCCATAGATCACATGACTATGGTGCACAGATCACATCCGATTGTGTATAGACATCATCTAACGGTAAGGAATTAATTCGAAATTTAAATAAGAAATTAATTTGAATTTTGAATTTCAAATTCAAACAATTTCACTCCAAAAAGATAAGATAGGTGAACTCAAGTCCAAGCAAGCCCAACCCACACCCATGTCCACGGACCACGGACCCGGCTTGACCCGAGCCGAGCCGGCTGATCGGTCGGACGGACGGCTGCGCGCATGTGTGGTTAGAACAGACCATATCTAAGTCCTCTATCATTCACAAAATTGTGGTGACCCAAGGGTTAAACTAAGATTTGCAAGACAATCATAGATAAGGACAATTCTTTTTGGTTATAGTTTCTATGTGAGATGAGTTTACTTTAACTCCTTTAAGTTTCCACTCCCAATTAACTTCCAAACCCAAGTTTGAGTAGCTCACTTTGGACTTTAATTTCTCTTTCATTTCAAATTGGATTTGAGAATGTAAATATACCAAATTAATCTACTTATGATGTAAATTAATAATATTCAAAGATATTCCAATTTCGACAAATGGAACTTACTCAAATCGTTAGCTAAAGTTAGGTGAAAATCACATTTCCCCAACCTAACTTAAATCCAATTTTTCCAACAGAAACAGAGAGCAAATTGTTTGCTAGGAGAGAACAATTTGTGATAGACAAGTTGTGAGGTGCGGGAAATACTTGTGGGTATTTTCTTTACGCAATAAAAAGGGGTTAAGAGAATATTCTGTATTGAGATTATTTGTGTTGACCTTCTTTATCTTAAACGGAAAAATGCCCAAAAACTATTTCTTTTAAGCAATAAAATTCTCATAAGAGCATTTGCCATTCTTGGGACATTTTTGTCTATTTGATTCCAACAAAAATAATGTTTTGTATTCCTAATAGCAATTTCATTCAAGGAAAAAGTTAGCTCTTCACTAAATAGTCTATGATTTCGTTTCCATGCCTCAAAGCAACCATTGAATTTTTGAACTCCATGATTCACAAATCACAACTCCAACATCCTGAAATCAATAAAAAAAAGAAAAGAAAAGAAAATAAGGAAACAAGGAAAAAGAAAATAACCATCAGTAATTTGAAAAAAAGAAATATTCACCTTCTCACGCTTATTAAAATATTTGCCTCGAACAATTAACATTACTCGACCAGTTGAAGATTAGTGAGCTCTGCATCTTTGATGACCTCCAAATCATCATCGAAGAAGTCTTTGTACGTATTTCTACCGCAATTCTTGTATGACATCTCATAGTTATCCTCAAACCTTGTCAAGATTTGTTGTTGTAATGCACATATACTGATGCTTATGCTCGATCAACATTTAATTAATTTCACCAGACATTATGTATAAATGCATATGAATTCCATGCTCTCTTTGCACAAGAATTGTTAACACTTTGAGATAACATTTTAATTGAAAGAATAAAGATGAGGTGTAGCTACACCAGATAAATTCCACCATTCCACTGAGCTCATAGTTTTCCTATCCTTAATTGCTTTAGGTTTGGGAAAACTCCTCCATCAGAAGTAAATTCGCCAAGATGTTTCTAATTGAAAGGAACATCCTCCATACTTGCGAACTTATGAACATCATCAAGATAAATAGCTTGCACAAACAAGTCAACATGATGCTTGACACGCTTCTTCCTCCCATGACCCAAACTCTGCAACCATGACTCTGGGATAATAATATAGATTGACCATATAAGCAATTTTATGCAATGGCATATTCATCATCCCACGGTCTCATAATCAAAGATTCAATTTCTTGAGACCTATCAAATTGACTAGACAACTCCTCAAGCACACAACCTAACATATCTTGCATTTTTTTGATGCACTTCACCTATAACAGCATTAGCCGAATTGATCATTGTACAAATTGGTCTGGTAAAATCCAATATAACTTTTATATCCTTCCAAAATTGTTCATCTAGCATTACCTTTTTCACCTCATCATGTGCTAACTTCAACTTTGATGTCCCTTTTTCTAAGTGACTCTCGTTCATGGGTCAAAATCATACTAATTAGAGAACTCTTAACTCTAAGAAGTCGACTAATATGATATAACGATGACCAAACCTCGTTTTCTTCACTTGTATTACCTCCAAAGAAGAATTTGTTTTGAATATGTAGCACAAAGCTATGATTTTTTATGTAATTAACTACTTCTTTAGCCTTGTGGTAATACACTGTAACAAATTCAACTGATGGGTGCACTGAGTTTGAAATATCATTCATGAGAAATCTTAAAGCATGTGCCATGCAACCAGACAAAAAAATGTGAGGAAGTTGTTCCTTAGTAATATCTCTGACAACCTTGCAATTGGTTCCATTATCTGTTAGTATTTGCATAGTATTGTAGGTACCTATTTTCTCATTAGCTTTCAAAAATGTTTCAGAAATATATCTAGCATATTTCTCTTACCCCGACGCGTCAATAATTGTTAAAAAAATAGGATTACCTCAAGAAACTACCAAGACATTGATCAAGGGTTGATTTCGTACATTAGACCATCCATTAGATAAAATTCAAACCCCATATTGAGACCCATCTCATTTTATTGCCACCAATCTGTTTAGTTTTTTCCTTATCTAGAAGTGTTATCTTTATTTTATTTGAACTTGGTCTCATATAGCCTACTGGAGCTACATTTATAGCCTTCACAATGTCTGCCCAAAAAGATGACCTTGCTATATTGATAGAGATCCCACAACTATGAAATAATCTTGCAATTTTTGTATCTCCATCCTTCCTTGCTGACATCTTGGACATATCAATGACTATTTTAGAACCAACTTTCTTCTTTAATTGTAGCATATTTGGGGCATCACCATTTCTTTTGAGCAAATCCCCTCCATACATGTCTTTTACTTCTTCTTCTTCTTCTTCTTCCTTTTTTAGATTTTCCCTATCTTCATTCGCTAGCTTAGGACACAAAGCAATTTCTCCACTCTTCTTTCCATTCCTTAACTTGATGAAATTTGTTCTAATTCAAGAATAAGTTCTAGTGTATTGATCACTTCTGCAACCAAAATTGCAAATTCACTTGTTGTCTTTCTACTCTCCAACCACAATAATATATTTTTGGGCAAATCTCACTTACCCCCCTTATACTCCACCTCAAAAATACAGTACCCCCCTCAATTATTTAATGCCTCACTTAACCCCCTCCATTTATTCTATTAGCTTCAATGCCCCCCCCCCCCCCCCCCGCCCCAATCCACTTATTTAATGCTTCCAAACATAAATATAGAATATAAATTCACAAAAAGAGAAGAGAAAAAGAATATAAGACTTTGTCAATATTACCCCTTAAGTATAGAACATAAATATATCACAAATATTGCTCAAACGCTTTTTTAGTTACAATATTGCTCTAATGTTTTTCACACACATTATCATTCTTATTACACACCATAATTATTATTCTTATTTTTTTTAATTATGGTGGGTTAGATTGTAATTAAAAAAAAAGGAAAATGAAATCGTTTGGAGAAGAATAGAGAGAAATATTGTACAGAGAAGAAAAATGTTAGAGCAGATAAGTTCTTGGAGAGAGAAGATATAGATATATGTGTGATATATTTGTGATATATTTATGTTATATACTTAAGAGGTAATATTGACAAAGTCTTATATTCTTTTTTTCTTCTTTTTGTGAATTTATATTCTATAGTTGTGATATATTTATGTTATATACTTAAGGGGTGATATTGACAAAGTGTTATATTCTTTTTTCTTCTCTTTTTGTGAATTTATATTCTAAAATGGAGGGGGTTAAGTGAGGCATTAAATGATTGAGGGGGACACTGTATTTTTGAGGTGAAGTGTAAGGGGTAAGTGAGATTTGCCCTATATTTTTTTCAATAAAGTATAATTATGTCTTTATTTATAGCATCACTGGTCCCTTCACTTAGATGACTTTCACTCATTTTCTAAACTAAAAACTGAAAACTGAAAACATATATAAAAATGATTGGAAATCAAAAGTTTGCTGAAGAACAAATAATGTAAAGCAAGACAGATTTGCAATGATCGTTTTAGAAAAAGACAGAATAATGTAGTTCATGCAAATTTGACATATTAAACAGATAGCAAATATGCAGTTTAACTTTATGAAACCTTAAGAGAATGCAAAAATTTATTTTCTAAGTTCTTATTTTTTGCTCGTCAATCACTTTTAGCATACATGATCACAGTAATAGCTCATTTGTTTTATTCTTTTTCTCTTTCATTTTTTCTTTGGTCACTAATAACCGTTGAATGATCTACCTCCAGCCCCCATACAAAAACACATATACTCACACAAATACAAGTAAAAGGGATTTGTCGACTAAAATAAAATGAAACCAATATTTTATAAGAACTTAAAAATTGAAAATTGCAGTTTACAAGTGAAGAAACAAGATTGTGTATCCAAAAAATACCAATTTTTTCTTCTCAAGTACAAATCAGTGGTTAAAATGCATATTGCTAACACGTTGTTGCTGGGGTTAGAAGTTCTACACTGTTGGTGAAGAGTGTGGCTTGAGTTAGAGGCGTTTGTTGAATTGTCTGAGAGAAAAGAAAGCCTTTGTAATGTAGATTAACTTTCTTTTGGTTTTCATAGTTAAGAAAATGAGATATGAATCTATTGGTTAGCATGAGAATAACAGTAGGAACATAAGAAATAGAGTTTGAGTTGGAAATCTTATAAATTCTGAAATCTTTAAATCCATGTTCTTCGTGTTGGGATTGGTACAACCCACGGGGATGCCGAGCGTAGCGGAAGACATATAATTTAAAAAATTAAAGCGGCATCCCCGAAATTAGGGCTAGACAGACATGGTACCATCGGATTCAAAACTACCCTAGAGATTAGTTTACTCGTGTTTACCTCTTGAAGACCAAAATTCAGCAATGTCTTTTTAAGCAACTCCCTGCTACACCTCTCCGGATGGATTTGCCCTATCGCCCCAAGTGTTGCGCCTCTAAGTTTATCTGCACCTTGGCTTGCAACCTCGATTATCTCCACCAGTGCTAGCAAGGAGAATATCGAATCTTGCCTTATGAAAGGGGTAGAAATATATTTTGGTGTTCTTCGTACTCAACACATGAGTTGGAAGAATATTGTGAAAGAGATGGAAGAGAAAAGACGGAGAGAATTTTTCACAATCATAATTGTGTATAGAATGAATAATGATATTGACTTGATTAATAATGAATAAAATATCAATACATACATACATATATATATATATATATAGGGTCAAGATCGAATACATACCTTCTCTTAGATAAGATCTAAGACCCAATATACACCATTGGATACATTAAATCCAACAATCCAAAAAATAAGGAAAAAACAGGCAGGAAAAAATGGAAAATATGGATTAGGGGTATAATGGACAAAATGGCAAAATTATACATCATCCATTTACCAAAAATAACGGCACATGATCTCCTACAATCTCTCAAAACTGATACCCACGAAAATCTCCACTTCAATATCACAATCTCAGCCCAAGATTAACGCAATCAATTTATAGAATCGTATTAACCTCAGATTTCGTTCGATTATCACCAAAAAAATTCTGAAACTCTAAAAAATTTCTGAAAATCGAGATTGCATTTAATATCATACTGTATAATCACATTATATGGAATGTATAATGAAATATAATAAACTGTATATTGATGATTAATGTACTGTATAATATATACACAAAAACTGGTTGCATGATATCTGTTATTTTGCATTTTGGTTTTTGAATAACACGTGAGATGGTCTTGTTTTATTTAATTCAGATTCTGTCTTTATTTGATTCATTTTCTTCCTTTTATTGATACATGGAGGTTAGTTGTGTAATTTATTCTGCCTTTTGCTATTTGAAACATGATGCATAGTTCTATGGACTCTACTGCAGAGTGAGATGAAAGAACACTCTCCTTTTTCTAAACATGTTTAGCTTAAATTGATTTCCGATTGATGATACTCAGAATGTAAATAATCAAGTTATTCACAGTTTTGCATTTATATATTATATGTTCTCGTGTCAAAGTAATATATATTATACTGTATAATCACGTTATATGAACTGTATAATGAAATATAATAAACTGTATATTGATGATTAATGTACTGTATAATATATACACAAAAACTGGTTGCATGATCACTTGCATCAATTGTAACTACGCGAATGTGTTGTTGTATATCACACTTATATCTATTGTATATTGACGTTATATGGACTGTATAATTATTAAACTGACTTTCTGTATTGCATTTAATATCATACTGTATAATCACGTTATATGAACTGTATAATGAAATATAATAAACTGTATATTGATGATTAATGTACTGTATAATATATACACAAAAACTGGTTGCATGATATCTGTTATATACACAAAAACTGAAGAAAAAAATGCAGAATTCGCGATGAATGATGCAGAAAAAAATGCAGAATTCGCAATTACGATTCGAAAAAAAAATAAAATTTGGAAGTAGAATTGATGAATGATGAAGAGATTTCAGATTCTGGTAATTAAATTGATAATTTCGGTAAATAGATCGAATTATAATTAGAAATAAAAATAAATTGGGAAGCAGAATCTGTTATGGGAGCAATATCAGGAATCTGTTATGGGAAGCATGAGTTTGTTACGTTTTGCTTACTAAAATGCCCCTGCCAGCATTAAAACAATTTATATAATCCGAAAAATGAGATAAACCCATACCTTGGGATCAAATTGAATCAGAGGTCTAGATTGGGTCTTAGATCTTACCTAATGTCAAGGTATGTATTTGATCCATATCCTATATATATATAGGGTGAGAGTCCACAAAGATATGAAAACTCACACACTCATAAATACACGCCTAAATGGGCGTGTATATATATCATATATATATATATATATATTTTATTCTAGTTTCCTTCCATCTTATTTCTCTTCCTTAATTAATTTGATACTTTCCAACAAATTAGATACTTCCACATATTTGATACATATCAAATATATCATATGTCATCAAATAAGATATTTTCATATCTTCAATATTTATCCTAATATATAATTATAAGATTTTTCCATAACAATTAGTTATCTAATTAATTAGAATAGATCCTACCAAACATATTATAGGATAGATATATCAAATATATATATATATATATATATCTATAGACTTGGTGAACAAGATAGAATCCTCCACCAAAATCACACACATACACGCCTAGCATGTGTTAAATATATATATATATATATATATATATATATCTATTTATTTCCTCTTTCATATATTAATTAATTAGACCACTAATTAATTAATTAGTCTTTCCCAATTTAATATTCTAATATTAAATTATAAGACTTTTATTAATTATAACCACTTAATTAATTTATTCATTTTCCCAATTAATTAATTCTAATTAATTAATCTCTCCATTAATTCACAAAGAACTAATTAGACAATAGGTACTACACTAAGTATTGTGTGTGACCCCTTAGGCTCATTAACAAGCTAGCAAAAAATCCTTCCAAAGGCTAGATTAATTATTCATAATAATTAATTAGGCATTGGATTAATTTCTCCAATTAACCCAAGGCACCTATTGATCGTGGTTCGATGTCTAGCAACGTCGCCACGATTTCCTAGATGTTAACAATGAAAATGCAAACCTCTCTAGATTTTGATCTTTGTATGATTCGAATCCCTTCAACTTTTTCCCATCTAAGACCTAGGGTTTGGCGATAATCAAAACCCTAATAGCCTTAGAAACCATGACTATGTTAGTTCAACTAATGATCCGGTCTTCTAAGTAGGGATCACCAATCCCTCTTATAAGACAATGCTCTGGCCAAAGACTTTTCGATCATTCAGTTTCACTCAACAGCATAGGAAATACCAAGTACTTGTGACCTTGGATGAATCCCCTCCGACTGTCAATTGTTCCGCGGTAACTACCAGACTATACCCAACATACACGCCATATGACTCTCTTGGAGTGCACGTGCATATCAAAGCAGAGTGGGTAGTACCCTTTCCAATGACATCTCAAGTCTAATGATTATCTCACACTACGAAAATCGAAAGACTCCAAGTTCGACAACACCAACGAGGAATCCTTGTGGGGTCGTTCAATCCCATACCATAGTATGGATCTTCATGCATGTATTGGCTATACTAGCCATCGAAAATGGAACATCTCACATCTTGGGAGAGTTACACACACGAACAAGTCTTGACGAGGCTAGTGATATCCCACATCTCACAGCCTCTATGACTTGGAAAATATTTAGGATTGCGGTCTTTGAGAACATTCCATATGTTTTCTCTGACAGCCTCCCCTAACCATATGTAATCCATGGGATCTTTATCTATACTATCACTAATTATAACAATAAAGAAGCATTTTGTAATAGGTTTGATATAATCTAAATGATAAGACTTATATAGTGTTAATGTTCAAGCTAACAAATGGCTCGCTGGGCTCATAACACTTTCAATCTCCCATTTGCCCAAGAGCCTACTGTTACCACCAGGTCCATCGTCCAGATGACCTATTGATCACAACTACTACTCAAGGGTTTGGTGAAAAGGGGTTTGCCACGTTTCCATCGAGTTGACTTGTTCCACTCGAACGTCGACTCTGATCAAATAATCTCTCAGATTATTCAGTTTGTCACTAGGTATGTCTAGATAGTTGGTGAGACCTCTGCTCTTTTTTAAGAGCTTACACCCTTATCAATAATCATAGTACTTATGTACTTGATATTCGATTGGCTGAACCTCATAGGTTCACCTATCTAACTACCTTTTATCACCGCATTCTTATGCGCGACTTAAATGGTAGAGTTAGCCTCTGTCTCTTCTCAAGAGATGTCCTCAGCCTTTACTTTCTTATTTGGCTTAAACTAAATCCTCGATCATCACTTAAGTTCATGTCTTAAGACTAGAGCTTCTAGTTCCAATTTTCTATGTTGTTTTCCAATGAACAACACCAATCCAATCCATTGGATCATATGGGGTTTGACTATATACATGAGATGTATTAGTCAACAACAATTTAAACTCATAGAATTGTATCTATCTTTTCGGTTGTGCTTTACAGGAAGATTTACCTTTTAATTCTTCCATGTTGACCTCAGTCAACATATTATCTATGTGTTTGAACAGAAAATGATTATGGGCACCCAATGGCCTGCACATATTGTTATCTGGTGCAATTGGGGCGCCTTTCCTTTTTCAAGTCCATTTTGGAAAATTGAGATGATGATCACATGTACGTTAATCATGTAACCAACATATGATACTAACAAGCCAGTAGTGTATCTATTAACCTTTAGAACTTATGTTTAGAAAAGATTCAATCATTAGATTGATCTTTAAGCACTTACGCTGTTCGGCCGGCTTCCATTACTTGTCAAGATTTCTTAACTTTCGTCATATCCACCGTCAGCATTTGTCGGCTCGAAGGATATGGAACTTGTGTTCATAGGTTTACTAGTTTATTCATTTCGACTGCCAGTGGTGTTTTATGTTTATTGAGTCCTTGGTTTTCATTACTATCCTCATTCTTTCATAAAAGAACTCCTTCACCTTGAAGATAGGATATTATGAAATGATCCTTTTCATTCCAAGTGTAATGAACACGAAGATACTCGTAAACTCAAGACAAGAGGGTCTATTATCTCCAATCGCTCCCACTGATTGCTTAACACAAGCAATTCTTTTCACATCCTCGATGTGTGTGGTTTCCATGTCACATCTAATGTGACCATTTTAGGGTTACACTCATTATTCCATGTCTAATAGATTAATTCGCTTGCCAAGATTATTACCTCGGCAACTAGATCAATGTATACATTTGTTGTGCGATATGAGTCAAATGTTGTGAAGATAGCATGTCATAAGAATTAATTGCAAAATGCATTTTAATAAAAACTTGAAATCTCCTCCCATAAACCAAGGTGGAATAAAACATGATTCATAACATTAATTCAAAAAACATGATAAAAAACATTTTTCAAAACATTGTCTCATAATTTAAAAATGACAAATAAATGATTTCTTGTCCTTCAGCCTCAGCCATGAGAAATGCCTCCTTGGCATCTTCAGGACCATGACCTCATTTGTTTGTTTCCTGCTTCCTCCCACCATTTGCAATCCATTGCATAAGTGAGTATTTTAACAGTGTCATAACACTCAAGAAGCACAGTTAACTAACGAGTTAACTTTACAACAAATGTACCTTTAGTGCGCTCACGAGGAGGCTCAGGTCATTGATCTTTCTAGTATCCCTTCTTATTGCAGTTAAAACACTTCCCAATCTTCTTTTTGACTTTCTTAATGCCAACCTTTGCTTGCAGTTCGTTGCCAATCTTCTTCTTCTTCTTTCCCTTCTCACTTTTCTTGTTATCAAAAGTGGGAGATGAAGAAGTGTCAGCAAGCAGCATAGGCTTTGCCTTCTTGCCCGTTGCCTCAGCAGTGTGCAACATGTCCAATAACTCAGGGAGAGTGGCAACCAATTGGTTCATGTTGAAATTCACTACGAATTGATCCTACGCAGGAGAGAGCGACTGAAGTACTAAATCAATAGCCAAGTCAGGATTTATCGGCACCTCCATGTCATTGAGTTTGTTCACCAAGGCAATTATTCTCAAGACATGGTCGGTGACCAATGTTCCTTCAGTCATGCGAGCTCTGAATAACTCGTGAGAGATAGCAAACCTCTCACGGCATGTATTAACGCCATACAGCTCTTCCAGTGCAGCAATACTTTTTGATGCGTGTTCCACAGTCTCAGACTATCTTTGCAACTCATTAGTCATGGAGGCAAGAATGAGACAACGCACATAAATATCGTCTTTATGCCATTTCTCATGCCCATCACAAGCAACCCTTGGAGCACTTGCCTCAGGTGCAGGCTCAATAGGCTGAGTTAAGACATAGTCAAGACTTTAGATTGCAGTACAATCTTAAGGTTGCGGTACCAGTCAGGGAAGTTCGGGCCATTTAGCTTATTAATTTCAAGGATTACCGAAAGTGGAGTTTTTGCCATTTGACTGTTACTTTATGAAAACGGAAAAACATTAGCATTCAATCATAGATTACATCCACATGAAATTATGGAAATTTTAACTTCATGTGTGCTCCCACTGTTTTTCGATTTCCATCAACCCCACTGACAGAGAGATGGGAAATGCAACCATTCCCAGTGGGCTCGAGACTCCTCTTGACAAAAGTCAGTGAATTGGAAGTTCAACCTGGCTAGAGGTACATTTGCATAGAAGTCTGAAGCATCAGCAAGAAGTTCGTTTAGTCATGGAAGTGAAAGGTAAGATCCCTGAATGAATGGCGGAGTGGACTATCCTTGCCTGACATACATTAGACACATGATATCCAGCACATGGTTAGGAAAGATCCTTGACTGTGGCTTATGAATTAGAAATAGCATATGGGGCCAATAGTGCAAGGAATATGCAATTATCCTATCTGTTGGAAGACGTTAAAGACATAGAGACTCAGGCACATAATTTCTATAGTACTTTTCCAAATAAGGATAAACAGCTTGAGCAATGCCCTGATTCCGTTCCAGCAAGGAAAAGACATACTCGTAGTGTTCGCTCACTTCCTTTCTGATAGAGGGTAGGAGTGGATATCCTTGAAAGGAGGGAATCCTTGAGCCTTGGGTTTTCGCAGGTTGACTGTGAAGATCCTATCAAAATGTGGAATTGGAGCCATGATCTTCAACATCAGCCAAAAGTTGTCGTCACAGTGGCTGGAAGAGATAAAAATATCTGAAATTGGTTTAGTGCCACTGGTTGACACTTTGGCACAAAATTGAAGCGGAGTAACTGCAAGCCTGTGTAACGCTTGGCGCAGAAAACTCTCTACTGGTTGTCTGACACTCGGTAATTTATCAAGTGGCCTTACTCCCTGTTGACGCTTCTCTAGGCAATACTTGGCAAACTATCGCTTTTTTATCATGCATGCCTATGCCGAATAACTGTGGAGCGTTGACCAATTCTTGAAATGTATACCGATTACCCATGTACGATTCACACCAGTTTACTTCATTCATGCAGTAATTTGTCCCTGCATTAACTATAGCCTGAATGCCTTCATGGTAAATGTCTCTGATTGATTCAGAGCGGTATCTGTCTGTTTGATAGCTAGCATTCCATATACTCTGGAAGTAGTCATCCGCTTCTACTTGAATTAAATTTGTCAGAGACGCTGGACGATCACCAACTAAAGGACGCATGTTCTTCCATAATCGAAGTGGGTTGGCTGCACTCAGATTCTCAACACTGTGTGCCACTTCAGAAAAATGGGTATATCCTCTTCTGTTCAAGAGTTCTTATTCAGAATTGAGAAACTCCACGGGTAGACGCTTGTAGACTCTAATCTTGTAGTTTCTTGGAGCAAAGCCTGATGGTTTGCTATGCCCCATATCTAAAAAGTAGCCCAAGTCTACATCGGCGCTAGGAGTTCTCGCCTCTGGATTCTTTGCATGAATAAGAACTGATGCCAGAATCTGCTTCACCGGTTCATCATTGGCAATGGCAATATAATATTCTTGCTCAATGTCTGTCAAATCTGAGTTTAATATCATCTCGCAGATAAAACGATCACGCTCTATCAACATGGACACTTCATTCTCCGTAATAATGTACCGTTCTTTGTTATATCTGACGGGAATGAAGTCTTCTTCAGCGGCTGGTGGCATATAATTGATTGAGTGATCAATCATCTTGAGTGGATCCATCTTGAAGAAATGCCTAGGTCTTGTAATGTCCTCAGCAATGCTCTGACCTTCTGAGCCTGCCTCTGTTATGACCTCTGAAGATAGTGGTAGTTGGACCCCTTTCGTCATAAGTTCCTCGACATCCACTGCAACGCTTGTTGCAATATCTTTGGTGATAGCCACCACTTCTTCTAAATCAACATCCAGATGGACATCGATTAGTGCTTCAGCAGCAGTTGGAATAAGACCTGTAGCACAAGAACTATCCTCTATAAAAGCAGGATCTTCTACAAATGTAGGAATAGGAACGCTGTGGGAAGAAATAAACTTACCTTGAGAATTGGTCTCAACAACGGATGTTCCTTGAGCGCTTGGTTCAGCAATCTCAGGCTTTTGAGGAGGTTGATGCTTGCCTGACCTGGGTCACTTGAAGATTTTATTCATATTTACCCTTTCTACTGGCTTAAGCGTTTGAACTGGAGGAACAACTGGTTCTTCTTCAAAGTTGATTTTCTTTATGATGTTCTCCAACTTCTTCCTCTTAATTAAGGGAATCTTGTCCTCCGTATCCTCATCAGTTTCCTCATCATCCTTGGGAGGATATGGAACAACAGGAGCCTTGGGCTTTCTAGAATCCCTCTTCTTCTTCTCAGCTAGACGTTTTATATCTTCAACAGGAGCAGGACGCTCTGTTTCCTCATCAGACGCTTCGCGCACAACCTGGCGCTCAGCTAAGGGTCTCGCTGCACCACCAACTCTGGGAGGGTTGAGGAGATTCTTTACTATCCTCTTCCCTAACAGCTTGGCTTTAGCCAAAGGAAGCCCAGACAAGTGAACACACTCTGCTCTGAACAACAGATCACTCAAAATCACACCATAGGGTTTTTTTGTTGTTGCTAAGCAATTCCTAAACCGACTGAACACATACTCGCTCTAGTTTATCTTGATCTCCAGGAGTATGGCCGTCATCATCTGAAATTGCATAAGGTTGACCTTATCGAAGGTTCCCACCCTCCATTCTATAATCTTGCTGCTGAAATTAGCAAGAAGTTTGTACTTTGGCACAATGTCTTTCTTCTCGAAGTGCGGATTGTATGTGGCATCATCATAAGCAGGCATCTTCGACCTTGCTTCCTCAATCTATTCAGCAGTAACAGGCTCCAATGCCTCACCTTGATTAGGCAACTTGAAATTCTTAGCAATGGAAGTAGCAGACAAACTGAATTCTTTTGGAGAGTCCTTCTTAGAAAAGGAAAAAAGGCAAGAAAGAGAGGTCTGGTCTTCTGAAAGCTTAGCAGTTCTCCAGAATGTATCCACTTCAGGAGCAAACAAGTAGGAGTACTTGATCAGGAATGTCTGAAGCCCAGCCTTGGCAACAGAGTCCACCATGTCAGTCATATTGATCTCATTTTGCTCGTAAAGGAATTTCCAGTCCACCACAAGGCCTTCAGTAACCTTGATGGTGTCCTCAACAGTACTCACATATTTATTGGGTGCCATTGAAGAGTTTTTGAAAGAGATGGAACAGAGATTCACTTGAGAGAGATAGATAGATAGATAGAGAGAGAGAGAGAGAGAGAGAGAGAGAGAGAGAGAGAAGTAGATAGCTTGAGTGAAAAGTGAATACTTTTCTGCAAAAATTTGTTTTAAATGACACAGTTGAAATTTTTTAAAATTGTGTCTTTCTCGTCTCATTAAGATTTTGCCACGTGTAAAGTTATTGAATCTCAGCCATTATTGATTTTAACTGCGGACGCGAGTTTTTGGTAAGAGAGGGAAGTTACATTTGGAAACTCCCATAGATAAAGTTTTGATGTCCGCGTAAAAATTTGAAAAACGTTTGATATATTCAGAGTGTAACGCACTTGCTCATAGTACACTGACACATATACAAACACGTACTTACTCTGAACTGTCATTTGAAATTTTTTTGATTACCTACCAGTTTGATGTGGTAGGAGCGTGTGGATAAAGGTCAAAATTAATCTTTGGACCTATCCATCACGTCACTAATTATTTAAAAAGTTATGCATGAATTTTATAAAAAGTTTATATTAAGTGTCGAAGGGAATATGGTCAACACTTAACACATACCACTTGTTATAAGATTTATGTTGACGCTTGAAATTAAATTCTTTTTATATTTGAGTGTCCAACATATCATGCACAAATAATGATAAGCGTTGATGATCTATGCATATGAAAATAGTTTTTGATCATTGACGATTTCAAATGTGTACAAGCATAATTTTAAGGTTCCCCCTAAATTTAATAACTTGTAACATTATTCAAAACTCTTTTTAGACAAAAATAAAGTGGATTCCCCCTAAATTATATGTCTAATGAAAGTATGATGCATAATAATTAAGCATTTAAATCAATCATACTTAATTCACTTCTTAAAGTGAGGAAACGTTGTTCATTGAGTGCTTTGGTGAAGATATCTGTTAATTGTTTGTCAGTTCCAATAAAGTGCATGAAGATAACTTTCTTTTAAACATGGTCACGAAGAAAATGGTATCTAATGTCAATGTGTTTGGTTCTGGAATGAAGAACAGGGTTTTGAGTCATGGCTAGGGAGCTTTGGTTAGCACAATGAATAGGGGTTGGACCTAGGATTATACCATAATCTCTAAGTTGTTGCCTCATCCATAAAATTTGTGCACAACAACTTCCGGCAGCTACATACTCGCCTTCAGCTGTAAAGGTAGCTATCGATTGTTGTTTCTTACTATGCCATGAAACTAACCTATCACCTAGAAATTGACATGTACCACTAGTACTCTTACGATCAATTTTGCATCCTGCAAAATCTGTATCTGAGTAACCAATTAGTTCAAAAGGAGAGTCCCTTGGATACCATAAGCCCAGATTTTGTGTGTCTTTTAGGTATTTAAGGATTCTCTTAGCAGCATTTAAGTGTGACTCTTTAGGATCAGCTTGAAAGCATGCACACATGCCTACCAAAAACATAATATCAAGTCTACTAGCTGTAAGATAAAAAAGTGATCCAATGATACCTTTATAATTAGTGATATCAATTTTCTTCCCACTTTCATCTTTATCTAACTTAGGCGTTTGGCTCGTTGGAGTTTTTGAAGATGATGCATTTTCCATACCAAATTTCTTAATCATATCTCTTGTATATTTAGCTTGGTTAATAAATATGCCATTAGGGGGTTGTTTAACTTGTAATCCTAAGAAGAAAGTTAATTCACCCATCGTGCTCATTTCAAATTGTTCTTGTATCATTTTCGAAAATTTCTCACACAGACGCTTATTAGTAGATCCAAATATAATATCATCAACATAAATCTGGACTAAGAGAATGTCTTCGTCATTGGTAATTTTAAATAACGTTGTATCAACGCTGCCTTTTGAAAAGCCTTTACCAATAAGGAAAATAGAAAGAGTGTCATACCATGCTCAGGGTGATTACTTAAGCCCATAAAGTGCTTTATATAGCTTGTAGAACATACCCTTACCATGGCTGTAGATGAATCCTGGTGGTTGCTCCACATAAACTTCTTCTTGGAGTTTACCATTCAGGAAAACACTCTTAACGTCCATCTGATACATTGTAAACTTGTTGAACGCTGCATATGCTATAAACATACAAATTGCTTCAAGACGAGTGACAGGAGCATATGTCTCATCAAAATCAATACCCTCTTATTGGCAATATCCTTGAGCAACAAGTCTGGCTGTGTTCCTTATCACAATGCCATTCTCATCCATCTTGTTTCTATAAACCCATCTAGTCCCAATAACTCCTTGGTGAGTTGGCCTTGGTACTAGTGTCCAAACCTTACTACGCTCAAACTGATTAAGCTCTTTTTGCATGGCTTCAATTCAACTAGGATCACATAACGCTTCATCCACTTTTTTAGGTTCCATTTGAGATAGAAAGCTTGCGAACATGGCCTTATTGAATGTAGCGTCCCTAGTTCTTACAGGCACTCCAACATCTCTAATAATCTGCTCTGGTGGATGATCACGTAGCCATAGTCTATCTGGTTGGAAAGGATTAAGAGGCTGAACAGGCGTTTGGTTCACTTGCTCAAGCGCTTGGCTATCCTCTTGTGTAGACGCTTCAAGTTCACAGATTCTACCTTGCTCTTGATGATCACTCTCTTCATGATCATCATCAAATCTAACATGATTGTCCAAAATATCTCGAGTATACTTAGGAGACGGCAATAAGATTTCATCATCGTCATCACTTTCATCATTTATAGTAACCTTTGACGCTTGATGACACAAATCTTCAACTCCTACATCATTCATGTTAACCTTACTCTGTTCTTGGTTAGCATCATTAAAAATAACATGAATAGATTTTTCAACCTTCGATTTGATCTTGTTTAGGATACGAAAATTCTTTCCATTTTTAGCGTAGCCTAGAAAGATTCCTTTATCCGCTTTAGGATCAAATGTATTTAGGGTTTGTCATCTCCATTATTATCAATAAAGCATTTTGAACCAAAGACATGAAAGTATGAAACATTTGGCTTACGTCCCTTCCACAGTTTATATGGATCTTTTCCATGCTGTTTGTTGATCACGCAACGGTTTTGAGTGTAACAAGCAATGTTGATTGCTTTGGCCCAAAACTTAGGAGCAAACTTGGACTCTGCTAACATCGTCCTAGCGGCTTCCTTGAGCATTCTATTTCGGCGCTCAGCAACACCATTCTGTTGGAGAGTTCTGGGAGCTGAATACTCATGATGTATTCCATTCTCTGCACAAAACTTCTCAACAACCTTGTTAGTAAACTCAGTACCGTGATTGCTTCTTATTCTTGCAGCCTTAAGATTTCTCAATGTTTCAAGTGGCCGAATAAGCGCTGTTAACTTGTCACATGTCTCATCTTTGGATGAAAGAAATTCCACCCAAGTAAATTGAGAGAAATCATCTATTATCACCAAACTATACTTTTTACCGCTCACATTGATCATTTGAACGGGTCCAAACAGATCCATGTGAAGTAGTTCAAGTATTCTAGAGGTAGATAGACAAGGCTTTCTCTTGAAAGATGATTTAACTTGTTTTCCTATTTGACAAGCGTCACAGAGGCGATCCTTATTAAATGGTCCTTTAGGTAATTCCTCTACAAGATTTAGCGTTATAATCTGAGAGATTGTTTTAAAGTTGAGGTGATTCATTTTTCTATGCCATAACCAACCATTTTTAGATTCTGTTAGGAATTTCATGTTAGATGTTTTGATGATGACAATATATGATTTTTTATGTTAGACCCCAAAATATAATGTAATTTTATACTTCATAGATCAATTATATAAGCTTTTGAAAGTATGTAAGTTTGTTAGGCTTGTAATTTTTATCTATGTAAATTTTAGACTAAGTATTAGATATCGAATCGCTAATAGAATTCTAAGTGAATCTATTAGAAAATAAGTTGAAGATCAGCGTCCGAAATCAGAAGAAGATGAAGATTTATCCTTAGCGTCTGTTAAGCGCTAAAGGACTATTTCAGGATTCTTGAATCAAATGCTCAAAGCACTCTAGCGATCAGAATCAGATTCACCTGAAATTATTTTTCAAGTCATGAAGGACCTAAATGCAATCATCCAACGGACATTTATTTCAAACGAGAAATAAATTCAAATGCATTAAATGCCTGATAAGCCAATATGACTTGTGGAAAGCCACCTTTTGACTAGACTGTCAGAATTTCAGAGTTTATAGCTGCTCTCGTCCAATCGGAACCAGCAAAATTTTCAGGAATGTCAGAGAAAAGGTATAATCACGCGCCGCGTGAAAGGCACACTCTCACATGTGTCCAACGGACATAATCCCAAGAATTGCCTATAAATACCTCATTCCAGCAAACCCTAAAAAGAGACACAGAGATAGAGATATACGTACATGCACAAGAAAAAATTTGCTGAAGAAAAAGCTTAGAAACTCCATAGCCAAAATCTTTCAAGCTTTTTACTTACATTCCTTACAGTCACAAATATCTCAAACATCTTCAAAAGAAGAAACCTAAACTCTTACTGAGATATTCCAAGTTGTTTGATCTTTCCGAAAACAAACAAACCCTTGTGATAAAACCCTCAACCTTTCATCTGAGTAAGAAATTTGTTGATGAAAAACCCTTACAGGCAGTATTTCTGAGTGAGAGAAGCTTGTAGAAGAAGATCTTCATTGGTGCTGAAATCTGTGTGATCAAGGAGCCCGATATCATTTTTACCTATTTACTATCTTGTAGAAGATTTTGTGTGATTCTTTGATAATCATCTTAGTAAATTCCCTCCAAGTGAAAAAGGAGAAGAAAGACGTAGCTGGGATTACATCACCCAGTGAACTTTATATATATTGTCATTTGCTTTCATTATTGTCTAGTTTCATATCGTTTTATCTATTCTAAAAAAGACAAGCTAAATCTGCTAAGTGACTATTTAACCAAAACGAACGCTAAAGCTTTAAAAATTATTTTCGCTGTGCTAACCCTGATTAAGTGATCTAAGCATTACCCTACTTTGGTAAATTGCTGAAATCACTAAGTCTAAGTTATCTTTACTGAAGCGCCTGACCCAAGCGCTCAGCTTCTTAAGCGTTCTAATCTTTAAAAGTGATACGAATTTTTTTAAAGTCGAAAAAGGCTTCAGGGTCTATTCAACCCCCCCCCTTCTAGACCCTTTCGTATGCCACTTGGGACCACCAAGTGGTATCAGAGCGGTTGAAGTAGAAACCTAAGCGTTTCCGAGCGTAATTGCTTGTTTAGATCCATTTTACTAAAACTTAGTCGCTTTAAATCTCTCTCTCTCAAAACATCTCCTTATGGCTTTTAACAAAATGCCTAAGTTGGTAGAGTCAAACTATGATTCTTGGAAACTTAGAACATTCACATATTTATGTTCTTGCGATAATGAAATGTGTGATGTAATTTCAGATGGCCCCATTAAGATCATGAAAGTAATAACTCGAGCACTTAGAGCTGATGAAGCCACTCCAGATGGATATGTCGAGAAACCCAAGTTAGAATGGACTCCAGATGATCGAAAAAGAGCAAATCTAGATAATGTTAGACGAAGTGCACTTTACTCAACGTTAGGAGACAATGATGTATTGTTCAACAAGATCAAGCAATGTAAAACTTCCAAAAAAATATGAGATAAGTTGGCTATTGTGTTTGAAGGCTCAGCACAAATGAAGGAGAATAAGCTCTCCTAGCCATGCAAAGATTTAAGCATTTCAAGATGTAGACCAATGAGACGCTAGAACAATTGGACGCAAGGTTCACTTTGCTCATCACAGAGTTAGCGTCATTAGATATAGAATTGACCAACAAAGAAATGGTTAATAAGATTTTCAGAAGTCTTCCAAGCAAGTATTTGATTAAGACTGTTGCTATGAGAGAATCAAAGACTTTGGAGACTCTTACTCCAGAACATGTGTTTTCAGAATTAAAGGCATTTGAGTTCGAATTAGGTGAAGTCAGCGACACATCGAATGAATCAGGAACATGAATCACTACCACCAAAAGCAAGGGTAAAGCGATTAGTGAGGTGAAAGTGAGAGAATCAAATGAAGAAAAAGAGATGGCTTTATTGGTCAAGAAATTCAAGAAATTTCTAAGATATGAAAAGAGAAATCCTGTTGGACAAACTTCATTTCAAACTCCTTCCCCAGCACCAGCGCCTCAGTATCAAGCGCCAGTATATTCTGCACCTCAACCAATAGCGCCAGTTCCTTATCAAGCACCTACAACTCCTACTCAGAATCTCTCAGCGCCAGTCATTTCCAAGCGATTAACCACTGAACAGAAAATAAAAACTAATTTGTGTTATAATTGCAGGAAACCAGGGCACTACCAAGTAAATTTCTCTTATCCAAATGTGTCTAAACCCACAAGGCAAGACTATACGGATAGAAACCAATTCAGGAGCAACCTTCACCAACAAGGTTTGCTAGCGGAATCTGAACCATTCTCCGTACCTGAAGATGATCTGGAATCATCAGATGAAAGTAGTGATGATGAGCCAACAAGCGACTCAGCGTTGATTTATCTTATGGAAAGAGATGATGAAGCATCTGACAATTCGCTACCATAGGTAACCACTGAATTATCTCTTCATCTTTCATATGATGAATTACTTGACAAAGTTAATGAATATTATAAAGATTGTCAAGATGCTGCCAAAATATATCAAAATCACTTCGCTATTATTTCATTGCTCAAAAGTGATAAAGTAACGCTCAAAGCAGAGTTGCAAGTTCAGCAAAAATGCATTGAAAAGAACCAATCGCTTGAGAGTGAGATTACTCAATTGAAAAGCGATCTTGATATAATAGTCAAGAGAGAAGCTGATCTGATCACTAGACTTTCCAAATCAGAGCAGCTCGTCTCATCATTATCCAAAGCATTAAGAAACCTAGATAATGTGACTAATGTAACCAGACTTTTTGGTGAAAGGACCGGTTTAGGGTGTGATAAATTTGGTCAAAAATCAAAAGCGTCTAAGGTTACGGCGAACAACAAAGGAAAGGGTGTTTTCTTTGTTGAGAAAGGTTCACAAAGTCAAACAGTAAATGAACCAAGCGACAATGGTAAGAGGCCAAATGAGAAGGTCAATACCAACTCAGGCAATAAGGAGAAAATGAAAGTGAATGATTCACAGAAGAAGGTTCATCCAAACGCTCAAAAGGCTAAGGATAAACCATCTACAAGTAAATCAAACGCTAAGCGTCAATCGCCGAAAGCGACTCCTAAGCCAGCATCAATATCTAAGGCAGTCTAGATCATACTATCGCTACTAAGATAATTATGACTATGATTATGATTATTATTATAATCGAGGATCTTATTATACACCCAAAAAGCACACAAAACACAATGTGAAACCCAAGAAGGCCAGTATTCCTACAATGAAGACTAAGCAAATATGGGTTCCTAAAGTTTTAATTCAAGCCAAAGCTACTAGCCATGAAGGACTCAAGACAACATGGGTACCTAAGAAGAATTAGAACTATCCTTGAATGCAGGTACTTAGAGCCAACACCGATACTTCAGTTTGGTACTTCGATAGTGGGTCATCAAGGCATATGACTGGATCAAAAGATCTCTTGGTCAACTATCGTGCAACCAATGGTCCTCAAGTTATATTCGATGACAACTCCAAAGGTAAAACCAAAGGTATAGGTATCATGCATAGGGGGAACATCATGATTAGTGATGTATATTATGTTGAGGGTCTTAAGCATAATTTGTTAAGAATTAGTCAATTTTGTGATAAAGGCTTTAAAGTAAAATTTTCAAGTGACTACTGCTATGTTAACGACGCTAAGACTAAGTCTACTAAATTAAGAGAAAAAAGAACAAACAATATATATTTAGTGGATTGGGATTCTACAATTGATAACAACCCCACATGCTTTGTTGCTAGAAATCAAAATGAATTGGGTTGGTTATGGCATAGAAAAATGAATCACCTCAACTTTAAGTCAATCTCTCAGTTAATATCGCTAAATCTAGTAGAGAGATTACCTAAGGGTTCCTTTCAAAAGAATCGCTTATGTGATGCATGTTAAATGGGTAAACAAGTTAAATCATCTTTTAAGAAGAAACCATGCCTATCTACTTCCAGAGTTCTTGAACTATTGCATCTAGATTTGTTTGGTCCTATTCAAATCATGAGTGTTAGTGGTAAAAAGTACTCGCTAGTAATAGTTGATGATTTCTCTTGCTATACATGGGTCGAATTTCTAGCGACCAAAGATGAAACTAGTGTCAAGCTCACATCGGTAATTCGTCAATTGCAAACTTATAAAGATTCAAAGGTGATAAGAATTAGAAGCGATAGAGGAACTGAATTTACTAACCAATTTGTTGAGAAGTTTTGTATAGATCTTGGAATACTTCATGAGTATTCTGCTCGAAGAATACCTCAACAGAATGGAGTAGCCGAGCGACAGAATAGAACTCTTAAAGAAGCCGCTAGGACGATGCTTGCAGAGTCTAAGCTGCCTCAAAGGTTTTGGGCCTAAGCTATCAATACCGCTTGCTACACTCAGAACCGGAGTATGATCAACAAGCAACATGAGAAGACTCCATATGAGTTGTGGAAGGGACGTAAGCCTAAAATTTCATATTTTCATGTATTTAGTTCAAAATGTTTCATTCATGACAATGGATCCCAAAGCCTAAAGACATTTGATCCTAAAGGGGATGTGGGAATCTTTCTAGGCTATGCCAAAAATGGAAAGAGTTTTCGCATCCTAAATAAGATCAAATCGAAGGTTGAAAAATCCATTCATGTTGTGTTTGATGATGCCAACCAAGAACCGAGTAAGGTTAATCCTGATGAGAATTCAAAGAAAGAGAATTATTAATGTTATTGGAGAACATATCCCAGTCTCAGATTCAGTACATTAACTGTTATAAGACATCCAGTGGACAAACCATACTCATGCTGGTGGATTTGGTACGAGAACAAGAATTTATGAGTGGTTTTCGTGAAGGTAGAAGACATGGTGAGAGTTCCGTTGATAGCAATAGAACCAATAGTGAAAATATTGGGAGTAATGGTAGTATGTCTGATGCAAATGAGGATGATGATAACGAGAGTAATTAGATTAACAATGATGAATGTGTTAGGAATTTCGATACTAAGTTGGCACCTAGGATATTATGAGTAGCTTTGAATGATGTTTAAATTATTTTTCTTTTTTGTCTATTTGGAAATTTAATTTATCTTACTTTTATTTTTACCGATTTTTTTAGAAATGGGTTTAAAATGTATATTCATTGTCATTGCTACAAGGAATTGTTTCATGGCTAACAATAATTTTATATCAGTATAGCTACGGATAAATTATAATCATTATTTTTAAATTGCTTTTGATTCATGTAAATATTTTGTTGCTACCACAATGCCAATTGCTATGGAAATTCTATCACTACTACGAATTCTCTACCATTACAATGCTACGAATTCTTGTGGATATTTTTGTGGCTATCGCTATGTTATATGAAAATTCTACCACCATGGTTATGAATATTGCAACAAATAGTTTGTTGTTATTATGATGGAAATTGCTAGTAAAATTTTGTAGCCTCGGTGACGAACATTGCTACGGATTTTGCGATCATATTGCAACGAGATTTGCTATGAACGTTTTGTCACCATGGCAACGAAAATTGCCATGAACTTTCTTTGTTGCACCAAAGCAACGAAAATAGCCATGAATATGCCTTTGGAATAATTACGAAGTTTGCTAAAAAAATTCAATGAATATTCAGTTGCTATTACAACAAAAGTTAATATGAAATATGAGATGATTGTGATGGCTACGAGAATAGAAACAACATTCCGTAGTAATGTACTAGCTACAAAAAAATTTAATTGCGTAGCCAAATTTTGCAACGCTCTTATCAGCTTCGGACGTGGGTGACGTCCATTCAGTTGCCATAGCTACAGAAATATAAGCATCAGCTACGTAAATCACCAAAGCTAATACCTTATTTTTTTGTAGTGTTACCACTAATATTAAAGTAAAAACCATACCTTACACATAAATACAAGGGTTAAAAATAAATTCTTACCTCAAAAATTGAAATTGCTGGAATTTGACTAGATGCGTGCTTAGGCTTTCAACGGAAAATTTCTTCCTCTGGAGTTTATTTGAACAGAGTGGACTATGTGTAAGTGAAAGAGTTTTCTTTTGTTTTGTTTGTCATGGTTTTGAGTTTTGACATTTCAAATTTGACTATTTTAATTTAAAAGATGTTTTTTTTTTTGTGTTTTGGGTCATGATTTAGTAGTTAAATTGGCCTAAATCGTGACCAATTAGTGTTGAGCCGAGACTTTATGGTATGTAAATGGCGCTTTGACATACATTAAGTCGCTCATTAGTAAATTTTAAAGGTGAATTTATTAATATCTATTGCACTAATTACAATTTTAAGCGAATTCGCGCCTGGAGCGCAAGAGTGGCACTGTATATGGGTGAAGCATGTGATATAGGTCTAGACATCCCCTTTGACATATCTATCTACGTGTAAATAATATCTTTATTTATCAATGATTTTAATTGTTTTACATATTTCTATCTAATGCGTGGAAAATCTGAATTTTCACTCACTTTTGTGTTATTAATTAAAGCAATAGTCGAAAATTTAGTTTATACTAAAGTAGAAGTTTTTTTTAAAGTGATGAAGGTTGTTAGTTTGATAAACTCAATTAAGTACTTTCTTATCCACACCTGGAATCGAATTGCATCTTTCATATCCGTACAACCCTCAAAAGAATGCTTTCACAAAAAGGAAACACGCCATATATCTGAGTTGGCAAATACTCATCTCATTACGCTCATCTTCCTCTCCTATTTTGGGTGCCTCTGCACCTTGATTTATCTCGTTGATCGTCTTCCCACTCCTAACCTTCAGTACAAGTCCTCCTTTAAGGTCTTATTTAATTATCCTCCTGACCATTCTTATGCTCTGAGTCTTTGGTTGTACATGTTCTCCTCATCTCTTTCAGGCTACAGCTCACAAACTCACACCTCGTTCCACCCTTGTGTATTTATAGGATATGCTTCAGATTAAAGAGGTACATGTTCTCAGATCTTAATCTTTAGTAAGATCAACTTTAGTTGTCTTGTTATATATAACTTTAAGTATGCCTATAATGGGGATGAATTAGGTTATTAAAAAGTGTGCTAAAGTGTACAATAGAATTATTGAGTACCAACAGCTAGAACTGAAAAATGCTGAGATAACTTTTGGAACTTATAAGTTCCAAAACAGAATCCAGCAGAAAACTTATTACATAATAGAATGTTGAAACTATAGCAGCCACTTTAGACACTAACAAGGTGAGCAAGACAGAGACACACTCGGTACAAAGACATGAGTGCCGATCTACTATACCTTAGGAACAAAAAGGCAAAACTAGATGGTTACTCCGCAAACAATGGCTCTAAAGGGAATTATGAAGAGATTTGACTCAAACAACTTCTTTTGACCACTCTTGTTTGTCACTCAAAATATCAAGCACTGGTTGGTACTGGTCCTTCCTCATTGGAACTTTATGGAGAAAGTACCTATGAACATAAAATCACTTTCATAAATAGTATATTATAGGCAAAATTTTAATTTTAGTCCCATAGGACCTCGTCATTTTAGTTTTAGTCCCATGCTTTACGGGATTCTAAAAAATGTCCCAATAATTTGAAAAAGTTGTAATGTTAGTCCTTTTTTTAAACAACATTAGTCTCATACTTTATTTCGCATTTTGCCCCATGAACTATACAATATGTACCAAACACCCCCTAAACATATTTTTTTTTCACTTACCCCCAAACATATTTTTATTTCACTTAATTTTTCAGAGAGTAAGTGCACATTAATATTTGTTTGGGCGGTATTTAATACATCTTGTATAGTTCAGGGGGCAAAATGCAACTTTTAAAATTCAAAATAAAGTATGTTTTAAAAAAAGGCCTAACATTAGAACTTTTTCAAATTATTGGGACGTTTTTTACAATTCCGTAAAGCATGGAACTAAAACTAGAATGACGAGATCCTATGGGACTAAAATTAGAATTTTGCCATATATTATATCAGGCTTGAGATATCGTGTTTGTTAATGAAGAGTTAGCAACAAATATTTATGATCAGAGCGAAAGAGAAATTGGAAATGTAGAATGGCTCCTTCCATATCTAATTCAAAGGACTCTTTCTTTAATTTAAGAAATCTCCTATGCAAGTCAAGCATAATTAAGGAGAGACTAATGGAAAGATATATAAAAAGATGATGTTAAGTAAGACATACATATCAAAAGAATAACTAATAGAAAGATATATTGAAAGATGTTGTTACCAAACTTGGAAGATAAGGAAAAGATTATCGAATCAAGGAAGGATATAATTTACCATAACATTAATTAAGTGGAGAGACATAATTAATCAAAGGGTGTGAGTAAAAGGTAAATAAAATGAATATGTACACTTCACTTAAATATTAATTCAATTAAATGAGAGGCTAATGCTGGAACTTATCAAAAATAATATGCACAAGGAAAGAAATGAGAATTAACATATAACCAAGATACTTATCATCTTTAAAACTAAAATAGATTAAAGATCAAATAGGTCAACAATCTCCCAATTGTTATGATGACAAGGAATGAGTTACCATTGTGTAGAGAAACCAAAGGAATTGAAATGATCATATCAGACGCTCCTTGAATAGGTGATCCATCTCATGTTTAAATAATAAGTGTCAAGAAGCATAATATCATAGACCACAAACATAAATAAAATACCATTCCTCTTTTTGGTGATGACAAGGAATGAGTTACCATTGTGAAGAGAAACTAATGAAATTGGAAAGATCTTACATGATGCTCCCCCTGAATAGGTAATTCCTCCCCCTATTGAAATAATAAGTGCTGAGAATCATAATATCATTTATCAAAAAGCATAAACAAAGTACAATTTCTTTCCTCCTTCATCATCAAAAAACAGTTAAGAAACGCAAAGAGATCATGCATGCGCAGACTTAGAAATTTCTATAGTACTAAGTTTAGATCTTAAATGCAATAATCTATCAATGCTAAGCGTTTTAGTAAAGATATCAGCGAATTGCAAATAGTGATAACAAAATGTATTGTAGCATCACGTTTTTTAACATGATCACGGATGAAATGGTGTTTGACTTCGATGTGTTTTGTATGAGAATGATGCACTAGAACTTTAATGATGCTGATGGCACTAGTATTTTCACATAAAATGGGAATGAGATCAAAATGCAAATTATAAGCATGCAAGGTTTGGTTCATACAGCACAACAATGTCCAAATGGTGCAAAGAGCAATGGCACTTTATTTTAATTATACCTAGTCACTAGACTTTTTTCTTGAAATCGACAAGTACTGCTGGTACTATTGTGATCCCGCCAAATTTTAGTTTGAAATTGGAAAGAGAAACAAAAGAAGATAGCTGACAAAAGATTTTTACATAGTGTTTGTAGAACAATGGGACTTTCATCTCGCTAGTGGCTAAACCAGACTTAGGTTTCGTCTCCAAAGTTGCAGATCATGTCTTAGCTTCAAGTAGAAACAAGAATCCCCTAATTTCGATGTTTGTATACAAAATTATGTTGGAAGTACAATCGCTTCCAGTTAGACATAGAATGCTCACTTCCGTGGGTGCAGAATTCATGCTCACGGGCGCAGGAAGTAAGTATGGGATAAATTCATGTTTTTAGCTTATTTCGTGGGGCTGCTCCAATTTGACCTATTTTAGAGCCTTCATAACAATTTTTTTTTTGGAATTATGACATATACCACTGGGTAAGAGCTTGAGGAAGCTAATGAAGCACCAAGAGCTTGCAGACTTCGAATTCATCATTGAAGACAAAGAGTTCAAGCATGAAACGAACAATCGACATCTTTAGTAGAGACATCTTCGAATTTCAACCCTCGCAAACCACGGTATCTAAAACACTAGTTTCAAATTCACCAAACTGCGGTTTGCGCGACTGTTGCCCTAGTTATAAATAGCATACTTTAGATCAGATTTTGTAGTTTTTTAGACATTTTTGAGAGCTTTACTTGGGCATAAATCTGAAGAATACAAGAGAGAAGTCAAGAAAATGTCAAGAGCAATAATTCATCTCTTGCAATAGGGAGTTTTCAATATTTGTTCTTAGATAAATTGACAATGTCTATGATGAATATTGATTTATTTCTTTTTGCACGTATGAACTAACTTCGTCTAGAATAGGGTTATGTAAAGACTTCGTTATGACTTATAATTACTAAGTTTTGAGTTTTTGGAATTAATTTGTGTTTCTTATTACATATTTCGTATTTGTTCTTTATGCATGCTAATGCTGGATCACCATTGATTTTGATTTGATTGCTTAATATTGAGACCGAGATGAAATAGATTAAGGTAGATCTAGGATGTGGATTATCATAGGCGTAAGAATAAACTAGAGATAGAATTAATTCCGTTTTGTGGCTTTTTGTGATAAAGAGACCTGATTTGAAAGTAGGATCTTCATAAGCAAGGATTTTCTAAGATCGAATCAATGCGTTTTAGTTAATTAAATTTTCACTTTAGAGATATAGTATATCAAGAGATTGAATAGTGGATACATTAGGAGAATTGGCCATATCAAGAACACTCTTATAATCTAGAAATCTTATAATGTTTAATTATAAGGAATAACATAGTTGGATCATAACCTTAGTCGTTTTCTCTCTCCTGCAATCTTATTGTGTGTATTGATTTCTTTTAGTTAATTTAGTTTACAATCAAACCAATCTCACTATAATTCCAAAGATTTAACTCAAGAATAGGTAACACAGTAATTTTAATAATTGAATAGAATTATCCTTTGGATAAGATATCTGAACTTAATCCACTGTATTACTTATATGAACTAATACACTTGCTAGGATTTCGCGTGGCAATAAACAACACGTAGTAAAATCAACTAGGAATAGAATTTGGTTTCTATTGTCATGGCTAGCTTTGGAAAATAACTTGGAAGGTTCTGGAACAAAGGAAATCCATAGATTCCATTAATGCATAATTCTTAATTCGTATTTCACTATAGGATATAGGAAATTGTTAAGAGTTATAGAGTTGCTACATCCAAGTGATTGAGTAGTGATTTACATCCTAAAACAATTTAATAATCCATTAACTAGAATTAATAAAATGAGTGGATAAATCAACCCAGTCATAGGTCTTAGTCGCTTTTCCTCGTAGTATTTTTGCTCTTTACCTTGCTTTTAGTAGTTACTTTTCATTTAGCTTAATTAGTCAACTCTTCCAACATTGATCAGTTTAACTTAGGAGTAAATAATACAACAATTCTAATACTTGTATTAGCAATTTCTAGGGTACGATATTCGGACTTCAATTATATTACTCTCATACCTTTAGTATAATTGCTAGAATTTTTCATGTCATTTGTCAGTCAGAATTTCAATCAGTGACTGGAACTACTCCTTCCTCATTGGAACTTACAAGAGAGAGTACCTATGAACATAAAAATACTATAATAAATAGTATGTTGTGTAAGGCTGGAGAATTTGTGCTTGTTGCTGAAGAATTAGCAACAAATACATATGATCGGAGCGAGAGAGAAATAGGAAATGTTGAACGGCTCCTCCATATCTGATTCAAACTGCTCTTTCTTTAATTAAAGAAATCTTCTATGAAAGACAATCATAATTAAGGATAGACTAATGGAAATATGTATAAAAGATATTGTTAAGTAAGACAAGCATATCACAAGAATAATTAATAAAAAGATATATTGAGAGATATTGTCACCAACTTGGAAGATAAGGAAAAGATTGTTGAATCAAAGAAGATATAGTTTACTATAACAGTATTAATTGAAGAGCATAACTTACTTAAAGGGTGTGAGTATAAGGTAAATAAATCGGATATGTAGGACTTCCCTTAAGTATAAATCTGATTGAAGGAGAGGCTATTGCTGGAACTTACCAAAAAATATACACGAGGAAAGAACGAGAATTAATATTAACCAGATACTTGTCATCTTCAAATCAAGTGAGATTAAAGGCCAAAAAAAAGTTCAACATAATATTCAATTGGATTTTGTTTGCGTAACCTAGCCTCTTCCACCTCGTCTGTCTCTGTGTGATTATTTCCCAAAAAGCATCTCCATTGGGTATTAGTCTCCAACCTATTCTCTTGTACGTGTCCTCAACCTTCATAGTATACCTATGTCCCTTTGCATGTCTCACACCTTCATGGCACGGAGCCAGAAAAGCAATTTACAGAGAGGGTCAAAATTAAAGTTTTGTGGGTTTTGGGTTTTTACATTTTCTCTTTTTAAGTGACCTGAACATTTGAATTGATACAAGGACACCAAAAAAACATATCCTGTTCACCTAATATTATCAGATATTTTTTACCTTAAAAAGGGCGATGTGTGTCTATAAAGGAATCCGGTGAATATTTTCCAAACACAATGTAAAATATATTTTTTGTAAAAAATATTAGTTCGATAATAAAGTGTTAAAAGAAAAAATATAGGAAAAGTATAAAATTACCAACAAATTTGTATGATTCCTCTTTGTTCCCCTAACACCTTTTCGTTTATTATATTGTCTAGCTTTTTCAGTTACTTTACCTCATTTTGGTAAGTATTTTTGGTGCTCGCATTAGTAGG